>JAQFXU010001240.1:0-31880 GCA_034693705.1 Spatulosminthurus flaviceps
ATCAAAAGATAAAAATACAAGCAAGGTCGAATTTGAAAGACAAAATTTAGATCTTTCAGAATTGTCATAGCACATTGAGCTACGACTAGCCGTTCACAAGATACAGCCATGACAAGATTTAAGGGTACCCCCCATAAGTGCACTATTGGTGGGACGGTAAGATAGCAAATCCGATAAACTCCTTTATAACATTCCGGAAAAAATTTTGTCCAAGAATATTCGTAACTTTTTTTATCTAATAATTAGCCCCAACATGTTTTAACTGGAAAATAAATTTATCAAAACGGTTTGAATTATTTTGGACCAAATAATGTTTGGATGAAAAAATAGTGGAAAACAATTTATGGCTGATATATAATTATGGAATAAAATGTATGTGGATGAAATAATATTGGATAAAAAATACGCTGGTCGAAATAATTTTGAACCAAAAAATGTTTGGATGAAAAAATATTGGATAAAACCTTTTCTAGTCAAATCAATTTTGAAGAACAAATGTTGAACACTTTTTCTGGTCGCAATAATGTTGGACCAAAAAAAATTTGGATGAAAAAATATTGGGAAAAATTTTTTATGGTCGATAGGATTTTGCACCAAAATCTTACAATAAAAATATGTATGAAATTCTTTTGGACAAAATTTTAACCGGAAAAAATTTTTACGTCGAAATTTCTCGGCCAAAAAATAGTGGTCGAAAACATTGCCTAAACCCGCACGACTTACCCTAGGCCCCTGAAACTGTTGAACACATTGTGTATGAAATTTATAACGATAATAACATAAAATTCTTTCGTTTTAAAATTTTCCCGTCCTACCCTGTATTGCTGTTATGGACGGACCCTTAAATCTTCCCATGACTGTATCTTTTGAACGGCTCGTTGTAGCTCAATGAGCTACCCAAATTCGGAAAGATCCTAATTTTATCTTTCAAATTCGTCATTGTTTGTATTTTTATCTGTTTTGGAACGAAAGAAGTGGTAGGATGAATTTAAAAAAAGAGGCAAAAATCCCCGCGGCAAATCTTGATCCCGCTTTATCTCCTCCTCATTAAAAGATACAAATACAAGCAATAGCGATAATGAAAAAGAAAATTGATATCTTTCAGAATTTATATTGCTCATTGAGCTATTGTGAGAAATTCAGAAGGGGCTGTATATTCTTATTTTTGTAAAATACTCGCGACTTTACAGCAATAATTATTGCCAATTTTATTGAATTTCTTTTTCTATAAAAAACTGCTTGCACCTTTTGACTACTGAAATACATATGGATAAGAGCTATTACCTAATTAATTGTTATGATACCCTACAAAATGAAAGTACATACGATTTCCATGAGTTTATCATCCCTACCTTGTCATAAGAAAACGTTTGAGAAAATTTGTAAATTTTACGATTTTTACAGGTGAAAACTAAAAATCTCCAGCTTAAATCCCATTTAAAAATCGGAATTTTCAATTTCGGGCCAAAAATTCAAAAAACGCCAATTTTAAAAAAATGCAAATATGAGTTAGCAGTTGGGTGACATGTCAAAAGGGCGTTTAGATGAAGGGGTGCATCCATTAAAAATGTTAAACCCATGGGTAGGGGGGTGACACTTGGATAGGAATACTTGTCAGTGGTTGAGGGTAAAAATTAGCGATCGTGACCTGCTTCTCTGGACCTATCTGATTCCCTTCACCTTCCATCGGTGCTTCTCAGCCTCACGAATATTTAATGCTATGCTATCAATACAAATGTGTACAATGGACACCAAAGTATGTAGTGGAGGTCCCTCAATCATCGCATCGTAGTTAGATTTTTTAGCAAGCAGCTATGGCTGAATGATAAACCAAAATAGCATTCAACAAAAGTATTAACAATACTTTTGTATAAACTATAAACTGATTGATTTAGCTCGGGTTCTTAACATAATCTGAAACAGGGGTGAGGAGCAAGTTCCGTCATTGAAAGATGTCTCTTAACACATGAAACAATAATTTAATACGTTTGATATAAAATACAGTTTTTATTGATACATCATAAAGGTACATTCTATTCGTTTCCAATGTTCCAATATCAAGATTTTGCCATCGCAAAAGCACGCACCTATCATTTTGGTATGATGTGCATATTCCAACCAATCTATAAGTATAGGTAGTATTTTACACAACAGTCCATCCATAAAATGGGCTAGGATTGAGAATCTACGCCATTAATACGAGTTACGGAGACCAAAACACCGATTTTTACGGCTAAAGTTGAACATTTGGATGGATATAGTCATTGGTACACACACTTAACGCCACAGTTTTCAGTAACACCTTACAAGCAAACATTTTCTGTTGGTGTCACTCCCTGATCTACGGTATGCTTTAAATTTTTTCAAGGATTTCTTTTCTTCCTTCCTATGAATTCCATTAAGGCAAATCTTTCATCAGAAAATTCACACCATCTCTCGAAGCAGCTTAATTTTTGTTGAATAGGAAAAGGAGACAATAGTATTAACAACGTGATAAGCACCATGCATTAATTCCGTTCTTTTTAGATAAATAAAAATGGGCAAATATTGAAGTTACTGGTTTGCTTGTGGGGGCAAGAGATGCAAATAACTTCGTTTTCTGAAGAAATCAGAAAGAATTTTCAACTCCCAAAATCTATGAAATTATAGTTGCAATAATTATTCGCGGATCACAAAATATTGAATTTAGCTATTTATATAGTTAAAAGTCAAAATTTAAATTAAAACAAAATGATTTTATATTGAAAATTTGACAAGCTCCTGTAGCGTAGCGGCTATGGACTCGGATTTATTTTAGGGTCGCATGAGTCGTACTTGGGCTCGAATTCCGGGGATCGTTTGTAATTTGGCTCAAGGAAAGGGGTTGTCCCCTGACCGCTCAGATCTATGACCGCTTGTGTGAGGATTCCTCGTAGATAGGGTTAACCATTGAAACTTTGTAACGTAATTGAATAAAGGCTTAAGGTGGTTGACAACTCAGTTAGTTACCTACGGGTATGAATCGGAGTATAAACCCACATGTTTTACTGTGACGATTTGCAAATGCCAGTGGGGTCTCAGAGAAATAAAATGTTTCATTCTCTCGTTGCAAATGATGAATGACGTACCAAATGGCAAGGATAGGAACTTAAGGAATCCATTAAAAGCATTCAAACCATGGTCAGGTGTCACCAGAAATATTTGCTTGTTAAAACTCTAAACATCCATCTTGAATTAAGTTTGCAACCTTATCTTATATGTGTATTTACCTATCTGCTTAATTCAACTTCAGGAATTAGTCTAACATTAATACATTAGTAATTCCAATGGATTTACACGACAGCAACGATATTCGCAGACGACTGTAGTGTTAAGTTATACATATTTCTAATTACATACACAATCTCTAGATAATTCGTAAATGTATACATATACCGACTTTTATATTAATACAGTAGTATCGGTCGTTCTGTTTCTTCATGCCAGGTAATTTTACAACTGTCGGAACGATTTGGTTTGTATAAAAAGTATATCAAAATATGTATGGAATTTGATGTACCAGAAATTAATGACACGATTTGAAGCAAGACTTGAATAAAGGTGAATTTTTTTCCGAGCTTATATGTTTTTGTGATACCTCCGCTCCGTCTTGTTGAGAATTCCATGTTAAGTATATTTTGTTTGTATGTATCCATA
Organism: Spatulosminthurus flaviceps; assembly: GCA_034693705.1. NCBI lineage: Eukaryota > Metazoa > Arthropoda > Collembola > Symphypleona > Sminthuridae > Spatulosminthurus > Spatulosminthurus flaviceps. The sequence continues at coordinate 3,676 of JAQFXU010001240.1, forward strand.
TAGTAATCACCTATCTTAAAAGCGGCAGCTGGTCTGGGCTTTACTGATAGTGTGCTAATGCCTATGGTTTGATAATCTATATGAAACCGGAAATTGTAATAATTATTGTGTTCCTATACCATTCTGCAATAATTGTTCAAAATTACTTAGTAGTAAGTTCTAAACGTAGGAATAGTAGGAATTTGTTGTTATTAAAGGTATGTAGCACCCATTAGTATAATTAAATAATGGAGGAGAGTCACTTTATTTCATCGTTTTGTGCCAAGCAGCATCGATATGATGGAACGTGTAAAAATCTATAATGTAAGTATTTCTCTTTACAAAAATGTCTGACCCTATAACAAGGTTTTAGTTGGAGTAATGTTTTAGTTTGTTTGTTTGGTGCATTACATTTGTATGTACGTACCTAATATGTACAGTAATAATAATTATTATTATGAACTAATAATAACAGTAATAAAACTCTGATAAACACTTGTAGTCCACTAACAATAAGCTACACCATCTTGATGGAGTTCTAAATTACACTCTATATATTTTCCAATAATTACATGTCATGTCAATATTTGACGAGATAAGTTTTTATCAGTGTTTAAACCGACCAACTTATTTTTATGCGTAATGTTTGTTATGCTTTAACAATAATACATTTTTTATATTGTTGTTCATCCAAGAAGCATCTCTCTGGCTTTCAGAGCTCTCTTCCAAAGCAAAGGCGATTCAATGAATATTACAAAAGAAAATGGGGGTGTCTAATTTTCTAATATAACTCAAATATTAAATAATTTCGGAAGAGATTGGTTCACAGATCTTAGTATAAGGTCCTGTTAGATTAATTTTTCAATTGATTTCAATTTCAAAGATGTCTGTGTGCATTTTACATGTTGTGTTAACATAGGAAATTAGATTGGGAATACATTTCAAATCATACAGTATATTTCCTATCAGGGCTGCTCCCAAATATCAGGTAGTACCTAAAACAAATACCATTTCGGGTCGGGTTAGGATCCGACCTTAGAAAAGTACCTGTAAGTAGAGTACGGTTAGTGAAAGGATCCACACCTGAAATTCTAGGTCGGCTTACTGTGAATTTATTTTGTGACCGTTTACTGATGGGAGACCAGTCTTATTGTACTGAATCAGGAATAAAACGAAAATAAAGTCAAATGAAAATGAAATGAAATTTATTAACTCGAATTTGAGCTTTTCCATTCAAATAAACTCTTCATCTCTGCATTAGCGATTCGTCTCTTCGTGTATTTATAGATGTAAAATGGGTTTTTACTGCGTATACTAGAGCGTTGGGGTTTAAACAATTTTTTTTGAATTTTTTGTAATAATAACGCATTTAGATGGTTAAATCACTGCACAAATGTTACGATCATTATATTACACAGCACATTTCAGGTATCGTAATGTACTTTAACTCGAACATATCAATAGTTACGTGCGTTAATAAAAATCGTTAATTTACGTATAATGTTTATGAAATTGATACCTTCAATTATTTAAGTTTCAAAGTATGGTTAATGTATAGTGGTATAGTGTATATATACATATAGTATATATGGATTTATTTTCTAAGTCAATTCACAAAATGAAACTCATTCATACCTGAAACTCAAGTTCGGGTCAGAAATTTTATCTGAACTTTCAGGTATATACTTCAGCAAACCCGAAAATGCAAGGTCGGGCCACAGAAATAAATGATGGCAAAAATCAGGTGTGGATCCTGGTTTTTTTTACATGAAAGCAGCTCTGATTCCTTTATGTGTAGTGGTTTCTCTTTTTATTGCATTTTCTCTATAGCGTCAGATTGAAATAATCACAGAGATTTCCCCATGGTTTTACAATATTAGCAAACAGGGGCAAGGCTTTTCCAAAAATCTCTCTATATATACAGTGACAGAATCGAAGAATTTTGTACTTATTGGTACTCCTGGCCACTCTTTCCTTGAAAAATTAGTGGCGTTGGAACTGTAGGGTACAGGAGGTGCACATACCCCCAGAAAAAACTGAGGGGTATATCTAATGCTATTGTACCCCTTCAAAATTTCACAAGAGGAAAATGGAATTTTGCGAATTTTGCTCCCAGATAAAATTTAGTTCCAACGGCAAAAAATGGATTATTGTCAGACAACAATTGAAAAAAATTGGTATTTTACGAAGTTAAACTGGTTTCGGATAGGTTTCACTCAGCGAGTCGCTAGGTGGCGCAACTTCTGAATTAAAAATGTTCAGTCGCTGGCTTGACAATTGGCGATGAATAATTTGGGAGAAAATCGCTTTGAATTTGCAAAGCTCACCCATTTTAGTCAGTGGGTTTCAAGCTAGCGACTTCAGGGAAAATGACCAATATTAGTTTCCACGAGAAAATGCGACTGAAAGCCCCTGGGTTGAGCGATAATATCTACGGTCTGAAGATATCTGCGACAGCGACTTTTGTCCTAGCGGCTTCTATAAAAATATCAGTCGCTGTCTAATCGAATACGATTTTAGTACAAAGTCGCAGTCGAAATCGCTCAGAGACTAATATTAGGGCTATGCGAAACCAGCTTTAAGTTACCAACAATTATTATTTGGGTTGGAATGTTTTGTAATTTTTCAATTGATATCTTTAAACTTGACAATAGAGGGGGCAAAAACCTACCTATTTCACATATACACAACCCTCAGAGTTTTTGGGCTTACGATATTTTGGAAGGACAACTTGAAAAACGATGGCAGAATATTCACAAAATTGGTACCTTTAAATAATTTTTGACGTAATGGTAAAGCATAAAAATGAATTATAATTCAAAATTAATCAAAACACATTTTGAAAACACTAATTAGTTACATAGAAAGAAGTTGCTAGCAAATCTATACTATGGCGCGCATATTTTTTCCCGCCCAAAAACGATTGCATTGGCCAACTGCCCAAACATATGTCGAATTTTTTATATAAAAAAATCGAACCAACTTCTGGGATAGCCCGGCGAAAATCTGGCCTTTGGGATTTTTACCTTTGCCAATAATACCGATTAGCATGACCTTAAACCTTCATAGAGAAAACGCAATAATTAGCGCCATATAGTGGCGTCTCTTTAAAGGGGTCTTGTCAGACTATCTGAAAACCACTACATTGGAAATATACTGTAATGGGCCAAATCTCATATCTCTTCAATTGAGTCCGCTGTTGTACTTTGTTCCTCGATGAGAGTTGGAGTACAGTAGCCACCTCGCTTATGAGAGCAAGTTGAGGGTACCGAGAGGTTCCGGCAGGAAGTGAAGTTATCGTAACTGCACCTCGTTGACATGAGTTTCAAATGTGGCTCTCCACAATCCCCGGAGCTACTGCTGGTCTCATTCTCAAATCGGACGGTGGGTACTCTCTCACCTCTCGTTTTCTTCGAGTCGGGTCTTTCCAGAAGGGACATGGGAATATCCTTGCAGTTGGAATTCTTCGTCTGATTAAAAATCAAATCATCACACCAAATGTCGGACTTTTGATTTGGACGGCCTCCACGAAATGATCCTTGACCAGACGACCCTCTAACACCACACTATAAGAACAAATTCAAATATCCACTTACCTTATACGTTCATGAAACTTGAAAATTAATACACATAGTTTCGTTACATACGAAATCATATGTCATTTTTATAGTTACTCATTCAAAATATATTTGTAGGGAGGTAGATAAAATAATAAACGCAAGTAATGATAGTTTATCCATGTTAATACCCAATTTATTTTTACAGGAAGGACTAAAAAATGTTACCAGTAAATTCTCATGGGCTGCCGTTCCACGCCCGGCTCTGTATTCCATGTACTGGGAAAAGACGCAGAGTAATGCGTACATCTGCAATATAATAACAAGACCAAAAAAAGCAAAAGTCAAATGATATTTTCATGTTGGATTAGTTTCAATTAAGCAATGCTCTTTTCTCACGCAAACTATACAACAACACAAAGTTCATACACATAAATATACATACGTTTACAAACTGTATATTTACTATTAACACAAAGCTCTATATGTACAGAAAAAATAAGATCGTATCTATTATACAGAGTCACATGAAAATCATATTTCACAACTAGTCTAAATTATTGTAGTGCATCAAATCACCCTGAAATCCCAATTTTCTCAAAACTGCATGTTCCCATCCAAACAATAAGGATTTTTATACTACGAGCACATTTCCTACTTGTAAATTATCAGGACTAATATAGTAATTGTTCCATTCTTTCCCCATAATAAAATCCTATGTCTTCAAATTTCAACGGGTTATGTAAGTTGATTGAAAGAATTATTCTTGAAAAATTCCCTCTAGTCTCGAGAAAGCTATGCTGTCTCCTTACTAATACTCATCTCCGCAATAATTGAGTATTCTTTCGCATAAAAATACATGTATACCTATAAAAATTAGACGCTCTTATTTGCTCCAGTCCATATGATGTAGTACTAGCTAAGTAATGAAAACATTACTTACTAAGGACCTCTCTACATGTTAATCTCATTACGAGGAATGCAAACCTCATTAGTTGATATTAGATTTTTAAACCTCATCAATGTTATGTTTTCTACAATTCCCTTCCTCTACGATTACATTCATATCTACGTTGTATGTAACTATATATGCAGACTCATATTTATATAGTTTATGCAAATAAAACTAACAATAACTTAACCTCTAAAAAATCATCACCAGGCCAAAAAAAGTTACACAATACAGCGTGTGTATGTGTGTCTGCGTGCAATTCCAATGAGGAACTTTCACTGGAAAGGATTTCCTGCTCGCACGGAGAATGAGATTTGCCTTTTTATGGCTGGAAACAGAAGAAGTAAAAAAGAAGTAGGGGAAACGTTTCTGAGCGTGGGTATACTGTATATAGGAAAAGGCTTAAAATCAAAGGAAGGATCTTCACTAGAAGAGAAAGACGTGTAGTTTAGAAATTTTCATAAAATCTAATACACAAAAGATCTACTCTGAGGCAAGCTTTTATTTCAAAATCATGTATTTTTGACAGGAGGAAAAAAATTAATTTCCTTGTCTCAGAATCCTCCATAAAGAAACCCTAAATTGGGATTATACAACCCTTTATGGTTGGCACATATAACATTCTATGTGTACATATAGTAATATTAGGGGATGAGATTCTAAAAATAATATCAAATGGAGAGAGACGTTATATATGAGGTCGAGGGGATGATAATATAAGCCCTCGTAAAACTCTATTTATTTACATAGCTATATATATGTACGTATTTAGCTACACGCGCACACATCTCCATCTATTACATTTGTACAACATACCTGATTATCTCTATAATGTCATTCAACTTATAAATGATACGTGAAGGTTGCTCAAGGCACCTATACACTGGTCTTATGAACTATACTCTTTACTGGAAATGAGAGAATCCCAAGATGAGGAAACTAGAAAGAGTCTTTTTATCCAACTTCTTTTCTTCTATTCATTCTCACATTCTTCCTCACATAGGAGGAATTCATAGGAGTCTTCCTTCAAACTCTACAGAACCTCTAGGATGAAACGAGTGTAGGAGAGTAATCAAAGCTTCTATAGGTATATAAATACATGTAAATATATTTGATACATAGCAGGCCAGGGGAAGAGCTGTGTGCTCTGAGAAGAGGAGGCAGGCTGATGACTAGACTTTTGTAAGTCAAATCTTAAAATTCGGAGGAATTATGGTGGAAAGCTGAATCCATTGGACATGGTCAATCCATTAGGAGCCATGATTACATGAGCCCTTTTGGTCTTTGACCAAGTAAGTCAAGAGTTTTTATCGGTTATCCTTTCAAGCCACGTCAGCCTCCTTCCAAAAAACATTTCTTAATGAAATGCAATGCCTGCAATCTCTATCCTTATTCCTTACATCTCACAAATTAAATCCCATTATTTATTCACTCACTCCTCCTCCAACAAATCCACATCCGTTACAACTCCAGGTATGGCTTTTCCAACTGATTCCAATCCCTATATAAACTGTACGAATAATTTTCTTAATGGAACTTGGTTCCCCGATGACTCTTAATTTTACCTAGTACAGTTTCCACCAATCTGTGTCATCCCATACCAAGGAAAACATTCAAATACCTTGAATCCGGAATACAAAATAAACTCTATTAATACTAATTTCGTATTTCGAGGTGTTCCATTCAAAAGTCCCTATCAAGGTCATTTTTAAAAATGCAATGTACAAATTCTATGCAAGGAGTAACGTGATAAAAGCTTTTTTGGAAAGCATTGCTACTGCTGTAAAGTATTCTGTGATGCAATAAAAGACTGCACTTGGCTTTGTAGCCACTAGTATATGTTCAAGTAGTTATAGAATAAAATAAACAATAATTAAAAAAATAAATCCTTTAAAAATCATTGCAGATGAAGTTACAAGATTCTCACGTTTATCGTAGCAGTGATGGATACAGCTACAAATAGAATCAGTGCTCCATAACTATCTTGTCCGGGTTCTGCCTCACTAGCTTTGCTTGATCCCAGGTAGCCAGCCTGTTAATGAAAATCAATAATAATAATGCATTAATAACTATTGCTATTGTTGACTACCATTCAAAGCTGAGGGTGTAATTTTAGCATGAACTGAAAAAGTAGTAAAATCATCCTTACCGCAATATCACACACTGTGTAAATATCAATAAGCGTGTGCACAGGAACGATAATCATCCACGGAATCAGGAATAATTTTCTTTCCTACGTACCAAATCAAATTTTAAGGACCTTTTTAATCAAATTAATTCATAAAAATAGTTGTTATTCTTATTAAAACTAAATAATAACTAATTGATTAATAAACTTCAAAATCTAATTGGGGTGCTCATGCAAATGAATGCTTTGTCACATTTGCAAAATTTAATTCACGCTGGCCAGTAACTTCCAGTATCAAGTTATAGAGAGCTACTTTAGTAACTATGTATAACTAATTGTACACGCGAGATTAAATTTGTGTTTTTAGAAGAATTTACATAAAATTTGCGTCATACTTGATGTAAGCCAACGATAAGGATGATTGCAGAAATGAATCCAAATATTTCACAAGCGAAATCCAGGAGTATTATCACCAGAGCTAAAGAAAGGGAGCAAAAAAATTAGTAGAGAAGAAATTTTGATGGTAGACATAATTATAATGGTTGGACGTTTTCACAAAAACAAGAGGCCAACAAATTTCCCCCAAGAAGAGTATTATGGAAGACGCACACGTCCACGTACACAGAATATGTAACAAAGTATGTAAAAAGAGCAAGGAAGAGACATTGCCCTGGTTTTTGCGTATACCTGACCTTTCTTCAGTCTGGTTTCTGGATACAATGTATTGGGTTATGGTCTGTAATGTCTCAATGATAAGAGCGCATTCGAAACATTGCCAAGAAAAAGATAGAACTTCCGACGCCGTGTTGAAACACATGAGAATACATACATAGAAATGGTATATGCACTTCCTGGGACTCAACATACACTTACGTAGACCTCCTGGGGTATTCTGGCATATAATTACACATTTGTGAGCAAATGCAAGGCGATAGGATCGGCTCATAAAAATTTATAAGTGTAATTTTCCCTGAGAACTTTTTCCTTGGACTACATTTAACCATATATAGTACACATACAAACTTGTATTTTTTCCAGTTATGCACACATGAGCTGCTCATGGATTTCAACTCCTTTTTTACTAGGCTATCTCTATGACTATATATATAGATACATGCATGCATTATTTTATTATAAGAGGAATCTCCTGACCAATCGGGCCATTTCCAGCTAGAACTTGCAAGACGTTGTGCTATTTGAAAACCCAGGGTTTCATAATAATGACTGGAAAAATCCAGCAACTTGAGCATTCTCCTTAATCAGAATAATCCTCGTAATGGAATTTGTACTTGAGAGAAACTCGGATGAGCTTTTTCACTCTCATCTGACTCGTATTCTCCAGAGGACAGTGATAATAATTATTATTTAAATATAGTCATACTAATAATTTTATATTTGTCTTTTAAAGAAATATCGGAAGTTTTTGTTTTGAATCTAAATTCTCTGGATTTTAAAATATGAATATTACATCAAGGGTGAGGAAATCCTAATCAAAACTGGCTTATAGGTTGACTGGCCAAATGTTGAGCAAGGCTTTGAGTTTCCTCACATTTAAATGCTTTGCAGCTGAATATTAGGGGGAGAGCTCCATGTACACCAAAATTCAGCATTTGAACAGACCATACTTATACATATGTAAGTATCCCTTAGAATAATCTTCTAAGTAAGTAAGTAGTTTCTGGAATCATTAAAACAAACAAATAGTACCATTATAAATGTTAAAGTTTAAATGACATTCACGCTCGATATTCAGGAATGTGTTATGTATGCGTAGATATGCACATATTATTATACAATCCAGCATATATCTGTGCAATTGAGAAACTATGAGGATAAGCTCCATGGAATCTGCGGGAACTACTGCACAAATGGATAATTACTACTACTAAACACATGAAAACTCGGGGTTCAGACTGACTTAAATTAAAATTCTACTGAATAAATTGTTCACATTTCACACAAGTGCAGCCCCCTTAATTACAAAAAACTATGTAGTCCGCATCATCTACTCTTCTCCAGTCTTATATGTAATTTTACGTATGTATTTACATATATTTGAAGGATTTAGAATCAAAACGGACAAAGTCCGGTTCAGCAAATTTTATAGAAGAACTCTCATTTCTTTCATGACGGAACTACACCAAATGTTTCAGAGCCTTTATATTTGTAAATATACATAGGATCAAGGCCGAGACACATATATCAACCCTAACGTGTGGTGAATTAGTATTTTACGTAACTCTCAAATGTTCCGAAAAATTATGAACTTGTATTGATTTGATTCTAAAGCCCTTTTATTATGTACTGCATATAAAAGTAAGCTATGTAAGATAAATGTAAGATATATGTAAGATAAATGCAGGAGGAAATTTTTCCTTTTACTACACCCCTCACCACCAACGTTATGAATTCCTTTTAATTACAACAAAATCTGATGACATTAAACCTGTAGTATTCTTCCTGAGAGATGTATCTATAAACGTAGGTAGTTTAAGTAAGGTTGAGGCCCATTTGAAGCAAATGATTCCATTAAGAGGATAAAAATTGAGACGATATACATATAGAAACGCAGTTTCCACGCAACTAAATCTTCGTATAAGAATCTTTGACGCATGAAGAGGGAATGGTTCCAGAGGAAGTTATTTTTGGCGAGGCTATGAGCGAGCCGTAGAATATTCGTACATAAAACGTAAAGATCATCTCAATTCCTATGAATTCCAAAGTATTTCAAGTAAGTACGTACTTACTTAGAAAGTCTATGCTGTGCTCAAAGGGACACACATCTTGAAGAATAATGTTCAGATGAGACTTGAGAGTCTTCTTTAGGTGAAAAAAAACTCTTTCTCAATATTGTTATTACATATCAATGTAGAAAAAGGCACCACCAAAGGAGTGGAAGCACTTGTTTAATAAACTTAATCTCATATAGACTACGCCTAATAGTAAAAGTATGAGTACATCATAGGACAACGCTTTGAATAACTCCCGAGTATATGGTTGATCCTGTGTATAGTTAAAGCTTTCCATAAGCGCCGGAAGAGTAAAACCGGGGAAGTTTGGACTTTTTTTGCATACATCAAAATATCTGGATAATGGGTGGCTGGATTTTGACCAAATAACTATCAATCGATAGTTTGACTCTGTGGGCGACCATTTAATTGTGTTCTAACTCTAAATAGGATATTATGTCTATGACTTTATTGTATAGGACTATGCAAAAAGGAAGATAAAATTCCAACTATCGACGAATTTTGGAGTTTTGCCAAAGGATTTTAACCGGGAGTGACATTTCGTTTATTTATGCATATCCTAAAAAAATGAAACGATGACCAAGAGGACTTCCCCTATGGAAAATGTAAGGGATTTAATTTGAATAGTAGAGATATTTTATAACTTTCCCAATGATACTCAAACTCCTCGATTTGACCATCCATAATGGGCCGCTGGTTCAAGTCAAATCCGGCTCGAAGTACCAATTAATGTTGAGGCTCAGCTCGGTGAACTGCTATTAAAACGAACCATGCTACTAAATCTGATTCGCCAATGATGACTATATTTTTAAAATTAAAATAAGCATTTGTATGGAAAAATAATGATAATGCTTCCATTTCTCTATCCACTGCAACACTATATCATTTCCAACACACCCCATAATAAATCTGTGTAAAGTATGTATATTTAGCTTTATCTAAAATGTCAGATCTGTTCCGAATTATGAACTTTACACCAATGAACATATTTTTTAATAATTGTGTTTGTTTGATTAATCCTTGTCGACCTGTCTAAATTATTTGTTTTTTTGGACGTTTTTAGATAGATCCAAATTCAATGAAAAATCTGGTATTCGTAGGAAGCATTGAGGGCTCTTGTGAGACACATTTATTACACCATTACTTGTAATGATAATGAAGAAACTGAAGAAAAAATTATCTATAAGAAAGACTTAATTGAAGAATAATTGAAGTTGGGGAGCATTGAAATAATTTCGTGACAAGCTAATACAAGTGTCATCCTCCGCCCTCTTCAATAAATCTAAGTAGTCTATAATAAATCCTGAATAACTCATTACCCATATGGCCGGTCTCGCTTAGAAAATAATTATAGGGTATTTAAAAAATACAATTATTCTGGGGTTCCTTGTCATTGTGAACGGGCTCAGAATGAGATATGCAATCATATTTAATTTTTAAAATGTTTCGAAATTTTCGAAGGTTCGACACGTGCACTGTGGGATGCACGATAGAGGGCGGCACTGTCACATGCCTGGAAAAACAACATTACCGTGTTAGCTATAAAATAAATAATGACTAGAAAAAATGCAGCTTTTGTGCATAGTTGGAAAGATTACCCGGATAGATAATTTCCCCGCAACAATTAGAATTTATATGTTTAAGCACACAGAATGCTCATTTAAGCTGTTGACGACGCCTTCTCTGATTTGATACTTTTGTATGAAATGAACTGATAATGAAAATTGAAAAGAATCTGTCATTACCAAGAATCTACCTGCGGGTACAAATCGTTTTCTACGTAGGGTTCATGCTTATTTTTTAGTAGATTATTTCCTGTAAATGATGGGCTTGCCCTCTGAGATTAGTATTTGTCTTTCTTCTCAGAATCCATCTTTAGGTAATTTAAAGTAATAATTGAATATTATTATCCATAATTATTTTCTGAAGAATGGCATACACATTGGAGCTGACTGAGTCGTAGCAGGATCATGGGCTGAATTAAAATTAACTGCCTGTTCCTTCTTGGTCTGTTCAATCTCATTGTAACTAGGAGTAATTGTGTCAAGAGGATTGGTCCCGCTTCCTGTTGAGTTCTTAGAGCTCCCATCCGAATCGGGCGTGACTGAAGTCCAAGTCCGAAAATCCAGGTAAGCCATACTTCCTGTGAGAACCGCAAAAGCGAAGAAATATAGCTAGAAAAAGAAAAATATCTTCTTTTATCCAAGGAACAATAATAATAATCATTATTCCCACAGTAGTGGCTACAATAATTATTATTTACGGTGAAAACATTATTTTCTCTCTCTCCTGGTGACAGATTACGAAATCTAAGAAGTAACTGACCGTTCCAAAGTGGAAGCGACTCGTTTTCAATTACTTTGTTAATGTATTTAAATAGGGTAATTTTAAACCTTTAGTAAAACTTGAATAGAGTGTTTTGTAAGCGTCACTCTGGAGTGTATTTTAATGGGATAGTCAATATTTTAATGGACTTTCTTATTCTTTGGAGAATGTCAGAAATAATTATTACTCAAATCTTTTTTAAGTGTTTTCACAGATTTTACTTCTCTTGGAAACATAAACAGAGAAAATTGCACTCTCTTGTTGGGAGGTCTAATGAAGGAATTTTTAACCGGAACAGCTTATTACCAGTGCGAACAATAAAAATAAAGAAATTACTAAATACAAATCACAAGACACTTGTTTGCTCATGGTGGGGACGATATTTTTTTATTAAGTTTGTTATTAGTTGAAATCGTTGAGTTGTTTGTGTGCCAAAATAAAAACCAAAAAAAGTTTACATTTTTATCACAATCAAACCTCCGGTTTTAATAAAATGTTGGTAATTACTCATACAACAATGTTAGTAGCAGCTCTAAAAACTTGGTTTGTAGGTAAAAATTCCATAAATTGAAGCATTTGACGGATTTCAGGAAAAAATTTTGTGCACTTTATATATTTCAGGCGTATTCTCTTTGATTTTCATAGGGTTGAAATCGGTTATGTAGTTTCTTGTAGTTATTGAAATTTTGGAAATCATTATTTTAAAAATGAACGATGTTCAAGCATCTCAGGAAATATCTCATCAGTGTATCAGGATTGGAACCCTTACTATGGAATACTACTTGATTCGATAAATCATCTACACCATGCATGCAAAAAACTTCCAGAAACCCTAAAGTTCAGGAGTTTATTTATTTAGAAGAATTCTCATGCGGGCACAGAATGCAAATAATAAACGTTTAATATAGTGACAGACACGAGAGGTTTTTCTAAATGAATCGGTAAGTGTGAACGGTCTAAGGGTTTCGGGTGCTACAAATTAAATTTTGAGACCATTAATTCCTAAGGAGATAACATTGAGTTTACTTTCCGTCCGTACCCGGTGCCTTCGAACCGGTCCGTTACGGGAACTCTTTATTCGGCACTACAGCGCATGAAATTGAATAAAATCATTTGAAATGCATACAATGAATTCCTCACAATGACTCTCCACATTTCATCTAAATTTATCTTTAAACATGTATAAAGTTGATATCTTAATCATCTAAACACTCACTCAGCTGGTACTCAACTGGGCTATCCACTGCTAATTTAATAACTGTTCAATTGAAATATACTGAAAGCCCCACTAAAATGAAGGTCTAAAAGTAAAATACCGCACATTCCAATTAAAAGATGGAAGGTATTTTTCCAATAAACTATGATGATTACATTAAAATTTTGAAGTTCCATTAAAATAGTGCTGGTTTCAAATAAAAGTAGTGAAAATCCTGTTAAATTACTCGCAAGGCTTAAACCTACAAACGTTGCAATTGTAATACAGACTACAAATAAAAGACCAGGACCTTTAAATGACAAGGAAAGTCAACGCGGGGAAAAGATCTCTGTCTGTCCTCAATGGAATTGAGATGAAAGGATTTTCAGGGGCAGGGGAAATTCTTGAAATGTTATTTTACTACTCAAAACTCATTAGTTTTGAAACTGTCATTTTCCATGTTCCCATGTTTTGATACCACGGGAATATTCCTCTTCTTATTGTTTCAAATATATTCATAAGCACTACTCATGTTCTCATTCAAGCAAGGATTTTATCAAAGGAAGCTTCAGCACGGATCTCAAGGGTCTTGCTCTCTTCTGAAAAGGATATATTTAAATCTGATGCTGTGGTATATTTAAGATGATTTGCGGTACTGTAGGTAGTCTACCGGGGAGCAGCAGTATGTTAATAAACGTTTTAGGTTCAATATGTTTGTCAAATAAAATACACAATTTTCGTGCATATTAGGATGTCCATGACCAGAATGTTCACAAGAATAGACAGCGTTAGTATGTTCTTGTCCTCTACGTGGCACTGCACGTAGACCATTTTGTCGGAAATTTAAATTGCATCAGCAATAACATTTTCCTACAAAAACCATGCTAAACAGTTGCTCGCATCCATTCTTTGAACTCTATCGTTACTTGTTACTATGAATTTCCATGCACTCAGATTCCATTAAAACGCGTAGATTTCATTACAATGCAATGCTGGAACTTGCATTTTTATAATTTTCCAAAAAATACTAAAGCTGGCATTAAAATACTGCAAGTTCCTTCAAAATACTACAGCATTCATTACCCTGCTGTGTCTTCCTACGTAAAGTAACTGTGAGATGAAAGATAAAAATCCCCTGGAAATAGTATGTGTATATAAATACTGGGGCCTTGAATGGACGCCTTTTAGAAACAGAATCAGGAGTAAACCACATGAAGGAGTGAGACACACAAGGTGTAGACCTAAAGAGGCTCAAAATTAAAACCCTTCCTGTAATTTCCCTGTAATTGTCCTCCAGTTCCCACTAATAAGTTTCCAGAGAGCAACTCCTTTCCCAGTCAAGTTCCAACATAAAGAACCCACTTTCTCTCCGTCCCTTTCCTTTATGCTGTACTTAAGATGCAAATGCGCCAACGATTTATTTACAAATTTTTCCGCAACCCTCTCTAACTTCTTCTCCCACAGATTCACTACTATTACAAAGACACGATACGGGTTGGAAAGGAGATTTCTCTTGAAATATCCCATCAACTTTAAATTGCTCTAACCTCAACAGTATTTTATCAGTCATTCATTCGTCTTTTCAATGACCATGGTTGACGTAAATATGTTTCCAAACATCCTAAAACTAAGTAACCCACATCTACATCTGATAATAACCAATGTAGGAAACTTTTGAATTTTTTAAAACAACTTTTATCTCTCTAATATTTTCAATTTGCGTGTACAAAAGCTTATATCCATGAATTATTTTTGTTTATTCAAGTAGAAATGATATTTACATGGGGAAAAAACTTGTTTATTTAAATGTGATTTGCATTTATTGAAATCGGAAGAAAATCAAAGAGCATGCGAAAATTTTTGAGCCTTAGCGAGGTAAAAAGTAGGTATTTTTCAAAGTATTATATTTCATTGTTCAATATATGTTGAAAATTCAACTTTTGCATTATAATTCTCTCTCCTTCCATAAAAAAGTATGACATAGAAATGCTTAAAAAGGAGCTGAGAAAATAATTCAAGGATCACTAAAAACGCAAGAATCGCTTCAAAGAGGAATAAACTCTCAGGATTGAGCTATAGGTCAGTAATCTCTAGGCAAGTATCAAATATAGAGCTCTATTCATCCCTCTCCCTACCGCCTTTCGCCGATAATAATGCAAAAGATATGAACTGGATTTAGGGCATTATAAATTTTATGCGAAGCTCTTAACTCTGAAAAAAATCACAAAACTCGGGTTCTATTTGAAACATAAATCTCCTATGGTATTATGGAATAGAGTTTTTTACGTATAGGAAATGGTAAAGAAAGGCAGATAGTGTACATTTCCTGGACAACAATAAGCGAAAGGAATTAAATTCAGAATTTGTCTGGCTATAGAATTGAATTCAAAGTAAACTGGGATGATTGGATGAAAAAGGAAATATAATTGTGAGATGGACAATAAGAGGAATGGAGTGATTTGAAAGGGAGAAAAGTAAATTCTATCTGTAGAAGGTGGGGAGAGCTTGGAGCATGGAAATTCCACAGGGTCTAGCTCACGTCTTCATTGGTGATCAGTTGTTGAAAAAGATTCTCCTGCGGTCCTTTTTCTAAATGTATGTTGCTCCCCAAACAGTCAATTTCCTCCAGCTCCTCTCATTCATTTGTGAAGCGCGTCCAGAGATGGAGAATTTTACGACATCATTTCTTAGGATTTATTTGCCCTTGCCCCTCGTATACCTACCTAACTTAACCGTTCAAACATGACCAGTCTTTTTAATGACATGAAAAGGCACGCATGACAGTATCTATATAGTTAAATACACGTATAGCCTTTAATTCCCTATTGGAAGCAACTCTTGAGCTATATTCACCTTGTACGAAGGAAAGTCAGGATCAGAGGCTCTATATATACCCCACAGGAAGACATTAAACCTAAGTTTGTGGAGAAAATAAAAAAATAAAAAAATAAAACTAGTGAGAGAGAAAGAGAGAACTAATTCCTTGAAATCTTCAGGATTCATAATGGAAGAGCCAAGTACCCAAATACCAATAAAAACAAGAAAGAGTTTCCTCTCCCTCAAATCCACGTCATATTATGTATGTCGACAGTTTCACATTAGCCAACTTAATGGCCTTTCTTTACAATGTACTATCCTTATAGTCTCATACCTTGCCGTCGCCTATATGTACACCAACCTTCAAATGTGAATGACAAACTCGTAAAATCCTTGGATTCCAGGTAAAAGCTAGGGCCGTATACATATAACATGAGTTATAAAATATCAAAACCTGAGCTGAGGATGAACAAAATAGGCTTTCCAGCAGCGTATGAACAAATATGGGATTCATAATATGTTGAGTTGTCAAAATACTTGGCATTATTCACGACTCACATCATTTTATAGCTTAAAATAAAAATATCATGGTAATTGCTATAGGTGATTTTGTTACACTTAAAATTTGTTCTCTTATAATTAATGTTTGCACTTTATCAACAACAAAAACTGAATGGATTTTTACAGAACCTCAAGAATCTTCAAGGACTTTGACTTCAGTCGGGATTATCTATAGTGACTACCGGATTATTGGGCAACTGCTGAGAAAGGCTAAATTATGCAGAGCTTGAATGATATAATTGAGCTGTAGTAATTTAATAATTCTTCAAATATTTTAAGCTACCTTTCTCTCTTCTGCCTTAGTTTGTCAGATTACAACAATTATTTCCTCTCGACAAAAACTTTATAAACGAAAATAGTTTGGATATTTCCTTCCCATGATCACTACTATTCGGGGGAGGACGTTTCTATGAAAGTTGTCGATATTTTCAAAAGGACGTGGCAAGTGGATTTATTTCCTTATTGAAATACTACAACAATTATATGTAGTTAAGAGAATAATAATATTCTTATTAATTGGAGAAATGTTTTGAACTGACCCTCCCCCTACTATTGTCCGTGCTAGAAATAAAAAAAATGGTGAAGTTACGTCAAGTTACGTGTTTGTAGTAGCAGTCAAGACACAGACCGACAAGTGTGTTTGTAGTAGAAAGAAAGACAAGAAACTTATTGATTTACGTAAATGGTTAACAAGTTGAGTCAAGTTGTGCTTCAAAGGTTTGGAGGATTGAAGTAATAATTATTAACTTGTAGGCAGAGGCATCTTAAACATTGTAGAGTATCCAGCCAGACTGGGAGAAAGTTCCCACCTGTTACCTCTACCTATTAACGCGGGTGAACCTAGGGTAGGGAAAGAGAAAGGGATTCTCACACTCGAATCCTACTTAAGTTATTACTGGAAGGAAGTGAGAGGTGTGTATATACTTATATGCTAAAGGCCAAATGAATCTGTGGTTTGGAGAAAATACATCTGGGGAAAAGATGTGTAACAGCTTTCTAGGAAATACAAAGAGAGCAACAAGGTTGAGCAGATGGTCTTTCTCCCAGAAGACCCATTTAGCCAGGGTAGAGGTTTAGTAATATGTCCACGGTGTCTATACATGACTCTACGGTTAGGGTTAATTAAATGTAATGAACTGACTAAGGGAGTGGAGAGAAGGGCTAGTGACAAATATGATTTGTCAATGTTTGGAAGGTAACCGACGGCGGCAGTTCCCTATCAAAACATCGATCCAAAAAGCAACACACTTTTATACACATACACTTCCTCACCACTTTCTCCCACAGAATCTATGTGTTCCCTCAACACATGTGATTTAAGTGTTCAGTTACAAATGAACCTCTTATCCTCCTACTACTACTTCTTCCCGAATGAGAATTTTCACAAGTTCTCTCTCAAATCCACAAATAACCTTCGCAAACCTCTAGGATTTTCCAGACATAGTCCGTCCCACCAACACATAAAGTCTCGAAATAATTATTAGAGGAGCGAGATATATTTATACGTTAGAGCTTCAGAAAAAAAGAAACTTCTTCCAGGACTGGGAAATATACACAGTCTGATGCAAACTATACTATGGAAAATCTCTAGTGAGGAAAATGTATGTAGCACGGAATATTTTTACGAAGAAGCAAAAAAAAAAAAAGAATAAGCTAAAGGGCAAAAGTATTTATTTACATTCCAATATATTTCTGGAAAGATTCAATGTAAAAAAAAATCCTTGCATGAGCAGATGAGCGTGCCAAATGGAAAGGGATGAGAAAAGTCAGAAATTATTATTAGAATTTTCACCATAAATTTTGGGTGGTAGATTTAAGGAGCAAGAGAAATTACTTTCACCAGACATTTTCCCATGCTTTCACAAACTCCATCCTCCTTTCTCTCTCTCTCTCTCTGGTGAAAGTCGAGCATGAGCTATTTAGGTGGGTACTATATAGACTTCCGCGTGCTATTTGTATGTACACGTATAGTATGCCTGTGGATTCATTATTACAGCCCCCTGTAGCGTTATTTCTCTCAATTGAATACATATGTAGTAATACATATGATGTGGAAATAGAGGGAAGTCAATTGACCCAATGTGTTTTCCTTTTCAAGGGATTTTCACAATCATTTTGCCAAGTTAATATAAAAGGATTGAACGGCAATGTAATATTTTCTCCATCATAACTAATACTCTATTGAAGAAATGTTTTGGAAACTGCAAGAGTAAAAGTTATTATGTACTCGGAGCAGCGTCGGAGCTTGAGAAGCTTCCTTCATTCTATACACACACACACAAACACACACTCAATAGGAATGGTAATAGTGTAGGTCCGGGCTCCAAATTTTCTACGTTTCTTCGCTTTATTACATCTATACTATGTATAATATATGGAGAAATAAGTAAATTCTTTATCATACAATATAGCGTCAATTCTCAATGAAGGAGCAACAATGTAAATAAAAAATAAGATGCAAAATGAATTTCTTTCTAAATCCTGCTCTAACCCTGCTCTTTCCCCCCTTCCTCGTACATAGCACGTAAGAGCAATCTTGTTAAACAGGATTTTTTTCAGGATGTAACAATACTTAGTAATGATTTTGATTGGAGGAATATCTATGTCGTTCCTGGTTGCAAACAAAATCATCTATTAAGGCTTCAATACTATTGATTTTTTTTTACTATTGATGGAAGGAGGCTAAACATATAGATTTAATTTGGGTGAAAGTATGTCGTATTTTCTGTGTATCGTACATGCATAAATGCATACAGTCAGAAAGGATGAGAGAGAGAGGGAAAGAAACATTCATTTTTATCAGTTTGCAAATACTCCTGGCCATAAAGCTTGCAAATAGCACATAAAAATGAAGCTCGCTCGGAAGATGTTACAACCTATAGAATTTTAAATAGACACGTATATCTTTATTATATTTACATCACCTAAATATAACGAACTTCTCTATATAGATACATATTGCATTGGGGTTGGCGCCTGATAGCTAAGTGGCTAGGCTCTCGTTTACGAGTGTCATCTGAATCCCGGGTTCGAATCCCGGATTGGCTTGTAGTTGGTATTAAAGGAAAGGGGGTTTTTCCCATTGGGTTTTTCCCCTGACCGCTCAGACATATGACCGCCTCCGCGAGTTTACAATGATGGTCCCAGAAAGCCGGAGTTACTCATAGTTAGTGTGTCATACATTGAACTTTGTAAGTAAACTGAACTAATAAAGGTTACGATGGTTGACAACTCCGACAGACATTAACAGGTATATAATAATTTTATTCGGGTCGATTTTTTGGCCTAGGCCCTTACAACCAGACATTAACAGGTAGAGGTTGGAGTATAAGCCCCGATATTTATTTATTTATTTATTTTACATATTGCATTGTGAAAACATGCAAAATCAAATTTCGATACATTCATGAAAAATTTCGTACAATTGGAATTCCAAATTTTCCCTTGGAGTTACAGTAAATATAATAAAAAAAAATTCAAGGACAAAAATCCTTGCATAATGTTTTTCTTACGAGATTACTCTAATATAAGTTTCCTTACTTCCTGTTTGCAAAAAAATTACTACCTGAATTCAAAAATGTATTCCACATAAGACGTTTTTAAAGAGGTAAGAAAAGGGAAAGGGAGGTAAAGGTAGGAAGAAAATTTGAGTTGTGAAAGTTTCCAAATGAAAAAATATACTGGAGGTATCCGTAATAAACGCAAGATGACTATGACTATGCTGAGACAGGAGATTAGAAAAAGCATTGGCCGTGTTTTAGTTGTTGTTGTTGGTGGGGTGGGAGAAAAAATGGGAGGAATATTAGTTGTGTAAGGAAACTTTGGCTTCTACTCCTGCAACAACATAACATATAGCGAAGCTTCCAAACTAAAAAGCGGCACACAAATAATTATTATGGTTCTGTCATGGAAACTATTACGGCCTATGTAAGAGAGTAGGAGAAAAAAACTGGGGTTGAATTACTGAACCTCACACATACGTACATACATATTCTATATATGAATGTTCATATATACATAGATATATAGTTGCTGGGCCATGGTGAAAGTCTATAGAGATATAAGTTGTTGTGAGCTCAGCGAAAAGTTGCCCGTTCAAAAAAAATTGCTGGAGTAAAAGGAGAAAGAGAGATTGTGTCGGTAATTCTGTCGATGATATGGCACATTGAAAGCATATATATCTCAAGTCAACGGTTTGCTCTTGCTTTCCTTATGGAATAGGAAGGTTGGTTTGGATGTAGCAAATAGCAAGAATGGATTCATATAAATATTGCTGGAGAAGAGGAAGGAAAGAAGCTGGGAGAACCGGGACTGCCTTGGCTATATGGGTATTTGTCTATAGTGAATATCTATATCCATATGCATGGTGAAGGGTCTATAATAGTAAAAACAGTGACGATATATGCTCATATAGACAAGTGTACCTACATATAGTTATATTTTCTCCTCAGCACCTACAAGCACATCACCGCTGAGAGAAAGTCTCACCGCAAGGGAGATTCCTTTTTTGTATTACTACTTGAGTATGTATATAATTCTGATATATCTATACATATTTTATATTGAGGCTCAGCCTAAGTGGCAGTTGACGGAGCTGAGGGCATAAGTTGTTCACTTTGGATATATAGCCTGTTTGTGTACGTGTGTGAGAGAGAGAGAGAGAGGGAAAAACCGCAGCTTCCCAACTGGCAATATTATAACGACTCTGAAGATCCGTTTCACTACTCCAAGTTTTCTTGTAACACCCATGAGCAAGCGGGAGCCAGTCCAGCCGTTTTTCATGTGCCATGCTGATGAAAATGACATGAAGAAGCCCCACACAAGCTCTTTCTTTCAAGAACAATTCCAATTGTCCAGCAATCAAAAAACTTCCTCCTAGCCCATATCCCAAACTTATTGTCTACCTCCTGGAGAAAAATCTCTTTGGATTCTTCAAGTTACTTAACTTACCTTCAAGTTCCGTTGAGTGAGCGGTGGCCATTACCAAATCATCTCTCTGTAGTTATCAAATATGGTTGACAAATTCCTATGGAATTCTATGTATATTTCCCTTGTAGGTTCCAGTTCATCAGTTTATTTTACTTGCA
Organism: Spatulosminthurus flaviceps; assembly: GCA_034693705.1. Classification (NCBI taxonomy): domain Eukaryota; kingdom Metazoa; phylum Arthropoda; class Collembola; order Symphypleona; family Sminthuridae; genus Spatulosminthurus; species Spatulosminthurus flaviceps. Next base: position 25,027 of record JAQFXU010001240.1, read on the forward strand.
CGTGTATGTGTCTGTGTGTGTATTGCGAAAGCATGATATTTCCCACATGTTCAGCCCATTATAAATGTTAATAATATGTCTTTCACGTTCCTTCTTATGTTTTGAATGGGATTGCTTCCTCTTTATTGCTCGTTGGAAATATTACCTATGCAATTATTGGCAAAGAAACTAAGGCGACTTTTACAAAGGCGTACTGGTACTATACACGCCCAACGTAAAAATGTATGCTTGAATGACCAAGTTAAGTCTCAATTTTTCTTCATTCAAGGATTTGCACAATTTTAAGAGGTGCCACCTTTAATCCCCGCGTGCTCCGAGTTTCAGATTACATACATACTTGATAATGGCTTAGGTTACAATCAACCCGTATTATTATGTTTCATGTGGGATTATCCCTGGAACTATGCCTAGCTATAGATGAACTCGTAAACAAGAAAATTATTTTATTTAAAGGCACCTTTTTATTCCAGTTATTTCTAGTTGATTCATCCAGCAGGTGGTAAATTCGAGATTGGCTTATCTTTTTTAAGACACTCTTTTTTCAACGGGCTTTTTTAAGCTGGCCTTTATTAACTGGTCTTTTCTATTGCTTGTCCTTTTTAATTGACATTATATTACTACATTGGCCTTTTTAAGACCTGCATTTTTTCATTGGACCTTTTGGCAACCGGCAAATTCAGCAGATTTTTTAAAGCTGGAGATGAAGGAGACTAGCACAGGGAGAGCCCACTCCGTGGACGAGCCTAAATCAAGCCCATGGTGAGTGTAGTAAACCCCGTGAGTGCATGGGATTTGAGCCAATCAGGAGCGCAGACCGCGAGGTTTGAAATGTTCAAAGCACATCTTACGCTCGACATAGTCGACATATAATAAGGATGAGTGTATTTTTACTGGAATTTTGTAGGTGACCTTCTTTTAGCTGGACCTTTTTTAACCTGGACTGATATCGACGGTATTACCTCTGGTTGCGGAGTCTCTTCTCATGTTGAAGAATCCCTTTGATTTGCATAAGGGGCAAAAGGAACGTGGTTGGTTTGATAAGCCTTCTGTGTTTTCTCCAAGCACGTGTAAAGATTTATGTAGAACTCATAAAATCCCACTGCCTTTCTACTAACTTTTCATACGCTATTATAATAATTTTACTAAGCGCATAGTAGACAAAATATTCACTTTACTTCAAGGGTATTTATGAAAAGTTTCTGCATAAAAAACTCGTGGGCAAAACTCACACCCTGATGCAATCATTAGATGTCGGTATGTATGAGTAGGAGTAGATAAGTTGGAGATGGTAGAAATATACGGTTGAATGAATGCAAGAAGATAAATGTAAAAAAAAATGGATTGCTCCTCCGTATTATATGATCCATTGGTCATCTGAATACTAGTCATAGGACATGAAGAGAGCGACTTTCCTCTATCATGACAAATCCATTTAGAGGAAATTTCCATACAAATTCGCTTTTATGGTCTATCAACTCCTCAACTTACGACTTGGAACACTTGTTCCTATCCTTCCTCTCTTTTACCAACCCAACTGCAATAACAATAAGAAAGAATCAAAGCTGAAATAAGGAATTGAACTTTGACACACACACACACACACACACATACACGCAGCAACAATTCTATTTCTATCTATGTGAAAGTAAAAATCTTGGAATCATTCATACGCACCAAAATTCAATTCCACGATAAGTTATATTTTTCTATAGCCATTAATACAACCGAGAGAGAGAGGCGGAGAGAGAGGAGAGAGGGAGAGTGAAAGTGAGAGAGAGATCCTATATCATGCAGGAAATGCTGAGACGTCGATAATGACTGTCATCTCCAGACTCCAATGTATTTGTGTCGAAAGGGATATAATCCTAAGATTTTCCCTTAAAGTTATTCCTGGAGTCATTACAAAGAATATTGAATTGAGAAAAGAACAAAATCCTCCAAATGGATTAAAGTAATTCAAGACAAGCCATGGACTCATTCTAAGACTTCAATCAGAAGAGGCTCAAGTCGAGTACAAAAAGGAAACATGATCTGTGCCAATTCAACTTTGACGATTTCCCAAGGAAAAGAATAATGTCAGGGGAAATGTAACCTTATGAGGATACAACGATTGAGCATAAAAACCAACTCAATATTCTTTATCTCGCGTCGTCATCCGAAAGGTGAGCTTATATCTTCTGTGTTTTCCATTTAATAGATTTGATTCAAATTCGGACAATTTGTTGAGGAAAAAAGTTTCCCTAGTAAAATCCGAGTTTCTCTTTCCAGAAAAATTATCAAACGATTCCTTGTAACATGGTAACGAATTCCAAGATTTCATTCGTATCTAAATTGTAGTGTTCTACCCACATTAAAAGTATGTCGCAAAATCCTAACTCCAATGTATACGGGGAAGCTAAAAAGGATTATTTAAAAATCCTTTCAACTTTCCATCATCAGCACCAAAGCTTTTATTGGCTCATTGGCTTTGCCCCTAATATTTTGCTATTCACGCTCCCAACATTTAACGGGAATTCCGGGAGAGAACATGGTGCACATGTTGTAGCATATTATGTGTCATAAATTTAAATTTAATTTAAATGTTCATTTTAAGCTAATTGCCTTTCAAAAAAAATCAGAGGGTAAAAAGGAAAAGGTAAGATGAATAGAATTATATTCGTTCAATGCTTTCAAATACAAGGTGATCCGGACTAGTCGGAGTACTCTCCCTGCTACATTGATAATATTTATAGGTAATTTATTGTTAAAGATAGTTGTGCAAAAATTTTCAGTAAGTAAAATATTGCACACGTTTGTATTTGGCTTTTAATGTGTTTTCAAAGAAACTTTTCAGTTCAAGCCTCAGAAGGTTTTAATTATGTCTAGGATTTTACCAGTTCTTCCCATGAATAGATATGTAGATATTTACTTTTGAGGAAAATGCTATCTCAATGCTTTGGAAAGAAGTAGCTTTTCTTTAGTATTTTTTACTTGGAGAAGATGGGAATAAAAGAAGACGAAAATGTGTTGGAGTAAGAGAGAGCAATTTACACAATAGGTTTTCAAGTCAAATATGCAATGATGAAGAGAATAAGGGAAGAGGGAAAAAGGCACGTGCTCCAGCTACTATAAAAAGAAGTAATTTACTTGTTAACCGGCACGGGAGAGAAAATCTCCTGACACATCTACCCCCCTTCACAAACTTTCTCCTTCAAACACAAAAGCTTTCCTCGTTGTCACACATGACAAATAGTTTGTGTCTCAACAAAACCCTGTCTTCCTCACAGCTCCTCCAGAGAAAGACAGTCTAAGCCTTATGAATATATTTCCAAGATATTTATCCCCCTTTCCTTTCACACACACACACAGACACATACACACGTGTCCCTATTTAAAAACTCACCTTCCCGGTTTGCTCCTTTTTAATACAATGGTATATCATATATTATGCTACCTTTGCTTTGCATTGCATGTTATAGGGTAAAAAAGTAAGAGTTTTATATGTGAAACTGAAACTACTACATATAAAGTTCTCTGGTAACCCCTTTACCCTCATTGTAAGATGTGTCCGGTGGAAAATAGTATTAAAACTTTCTCCAAACAAAGTTCCTATATATTTTTCCATTTGAACTTATCTTTCCCTCTGAATTAATTTTGTATTTGGGTGAAATGTATGTGCAAATTTCCATGGGTATTCTTATCCCTTTTGCAAAAAGGTTTCTAGATTTTTCTTGATCAATGTAAAGTCCTATAGTTTGTGTTGCAATTACTGTTTATCTCCTCACTATTGGATTTTCAGGGAAGATTTTGAGGAAGATTTGTTAAATTGTATTTCCAAGAATTTATTACAATTTCCTTTTGGCAGTGATGTATAAATATGAGGGAGTTTACATGTATAATAATTATTATATCTGGCGTTACATGTGAATTTTATTAATATTCGAGAAGTAAAATATTTCGAAATTCTTTATTGTAGAAAAGTCCCTTTGAACTTGGAATATGAGGTTTGTACAGTTCATATACAGTTGGGGAAAGGAAGCTGAGAGAGTAATATCTGTGAAAGTACCCGTGGGAATTATGTGGAGAATTGTGGAGAACGTGAAGAACTTCCTTTACCTGGCTTCTAAGCCCATAGCTTTTATGTGTATAGGAATAAGAACACGTTGGCAGTGATAAGAAGCTTTCAAATGTTACCAAGGAGTTTTGATGGATGGGGACGTATACTTTGAACGAATTTGTGAAGGACTACAATAATGACGTCGAGGGACGTCAACTCCCCAAATCTAATAATGGGGTCATCCATGCTGCATTTCTAATATTTTTCTACAAACAGTCTTTTATATAGTATATTTATATCTATATGTATTATGTATATATGCATAACTTCCATGTATTTATAACTACCCCTGAATAAAGCTTTAAATTTATGGGAAATCAATAGAGTCCTGTAAGCAGAACCTCCGTTATATTTGTATTTGCTATACCTTTTCATATCGACTCACCGTTTTTTAATATTAACAGATGCGATACTAATATATGCGACTCTTTCGAATCTGGAGTTTTTAAAGTTAGCGGTCTTGTAATTTTTGAGCGGTTTTAGAGCTGAAGCTTTATGTATATAGAAGTCATCCAACACAATATTACCTCCCCCCCCAAGGGATTAAAAATATTTTATAAATATACATATATATGTATATTTTGACAGGTCAAAAGTGATAGAAATCCAGATTTATTGGCCCGTGTATAGTCTTCAAGAATTCTGAAGGGTTTCATTTATAAACACATGATTACGCAAGAAAAGGATTAGGAAGTGAACAAAAGCGACATCTAGTCGAAATGAGACTACAGAACCTTGGTTAAAGATACATATATATAGATACGGCGATTTAGCTTAATGGCATTTCAGGCAAAGCATCTAAACACTTGCGTCATCTATGATATCGCGCGGGAAATAATTTTAATTTGTAAATTTGAGCCACTCATATATCGTTGTGAAGATTTCCATTTCTAAGTGTAAGATAAGTTATGTGTAGTTTTGTACTAGATATTTTTATATAGGCATCACAACAATATAAAAGGCTATCCCTGGTGTATATCACAAACTGACCGCGTTCAAGCTTCGCGGTCTGCGATTATTACTCACCACGGCTGCCTCTACTAGTTAGTTATAATGCGTTCGTATATTATAATGTTTTTGACATTTTGAAAGGCATGCGTGCCGCTCTCATGTGGGGCTGACTGACTGGGCGCAATGATGAACCTTATTGCTATAAGCTCTATGAGACTCTGCTGCTCCAATGTAGGCTTGGAATACTTTCCAAGGACTCTGTTGACATATTTTCCGAGGATTTTCCCACGTCAACTGCCCCAAAAAATCCCATGTTCGTTGGGATTGATTGGGGACTTAGGAAAACATGGAATAAGATCAGACTAGTCCTGTATAGTAGACACTATCCTGTATTTTCCTTGCGTATGAATAAATAAATGCATGAGGCTTTTCTCCCTCAAATCTAGGCTGTGCTGCTGGTAGAAGAATTAGAAGAGGATAAGAATTCTCGCGAGTGATACCTCTACAGGTGAGAGAAAAACGACCCTTCCTTCAGAGCTTCTATGCTTTTTTCTTACTTCGCTTTGTGAGTACAAAGACCGCCCGAAAATCCTCCCATCACATAATCTCCTTTGGGCATTCGTTCTTATGTATTTATATGTATAGTAGATATAGAGCGTCCGTACATATAAATTACATTTCAAAACACACACCAATATTTAAGCAGGCTGACTTTCTCCTCTTGGTCTTATTTCCTTCGTCTATATTGAGCTTCCTCATATATCCACTTTTTCCCGTATTCTTTCTTCTTATTCACTTTTTCTTCAAATAAATTATTCTTAGAAATCCTATATCTCATCCATCAGATGATCTTACATTATTAATGTTCCTGCATAGGATGGAATGTATGGGATGGGAACGGGAGTGAAATCTACCATTCATTATATCCTCCTTGTCATGTAAAATCTGACGGAGTTAAAGCTCAGAACAAGCTTAGTTTGTATAGGCTTATTTATGTATGTATATATGTGTAATTTAAAATGAGAATACGTCTGCGATAAAAATTAATGTTTGGTGCGTTCAAAATTGAGTTATGCGGTCAACAACTTTACATCAAAATTATATCGTTATATTCTCAGACTTTATTATTACGTTAATCCATGTCATTCCGGAAGGCCGGAAATGGTCAAAATGCATCGACGAATGAGAAGGTGAAAAACGTCATTGTTAGGATCTGTTACGAAGGTACGTATCAGTGTTTGCGGCCGGTCGTGCATCCGGTAAAATCGGGGATTTTCAGTTTATTTAACCCAACCAAAATATATATCTAGCAAACCGCTGGGCGGATTTCATTCAAACTTTCACTATTTTATAGGGAATGCGATAAATTTTGACGAAATTTGGAAATTCAAATTTTTACCCAACGAAATTTGAATTTTTGAATGAAAAGTATGACTTTGGATGGTTTAGAGAAGTTAAAATTTCTTCTTGGTGCTTTGATGCAATCCCGGAGAATTTTATTCCCTACAAAATAGTGAAAATGTGCATGAAATTCGTCCAGCGCAGCGGTTTGTTAGATATTTTGGTTGGTGTAAAAAACCGAAAATCTCCTTATTTACCCGTTTCATGCACCACCGCCAGCAATCACTAGTACATACGTACCTTCATAACAGACCCCAGCAATGACTTTTTTCACCTTTTCATTGGTCGATGCATTTTGACCATTTCCGGCTTTCCTGAATGACATGGATGGCTGATTTCTATTTTACCGGCCCAGCTCCAAACTACCGCCAAAACTGCCACCAAAAGTATCTGGTGGATGCGACCA
>JAQFXU010001241.1:0-31878 GCA_034693705.1 Spatulosminthurus flaviceps
AAAAAATTAATTCGCTGCTTCATTTTTTACCAAACGGGGAATGTCCGCGAAATGGGTCCTAGGACTAACTGTGCGTTCGCAGAATCTCGAAAACTCGGGAAGTGTTTACGTGACAAGAAAATTTGACTTATCACACAAAATAAGTTACGTTAAATAAAAGTTTGGACGTCTCATTTGTAATTTCCTTTGTATAGAGAAGATCGCACATGTTGGAATGAATACTGAATTTTTGTCACATGTCTCTAGCTTGCACAGCAAAAAATGCTACAAACCATGTAAGAGATACCACTTTTAGACGCTACAAGATAACGAAACCATTTTAGGCATTTTGGCAGGTGTTAGTTCATCCACTCACTTCACAAGTTAAGATAGAGAGAGAGAAGAGACGTTCACAAGATAATTAGCGTATGTCAGACATTTTTCAATTTGTTCAACATAGTTAAATTTCCACCATTAGTGAAATCGATGTATTTACGTCGACGTCTCAAGTTTATTTCAGAGCTCAGTAGGAAGACTCCTCCAATTGTTTTAGAAACGTTTCATAAAGGGTAGCCATTAAAGGTGTAATTTCTCGGGGGTAACCCAATTGCCTGTTATTTCAGAGTTTCACATTCCAGATCTTCATCTCATGCTGTAGAGCTAAACTGCACTCAGAAAAACTCGTTCTAGAATTTTCAAAAATATTCAAAAATCTGCAAAATTTTCAACAATGTTCAAAATTTTTCAAAATGTTTAAAAATTACAATTTTCAAAAACTTTCACAATTTAAAAAAATGAAAACCTTATTGCACATCTGCATTGAAAATTTGATTTTATGGCGCTTGTCCAATTGATGTAGCTCCGATAACAAAAAAGCTTTTCTGGGACAAAGGTGTTCTGATACCGTTCTGGGAATTTAAAGAGGAAAACATTTATTGCGAAATTTCTCATGTTCATCAAATTGACTGATATTTCGGAACGATTTCAGTTTATATCTGCATCTCAGGTTATGGAGCTAAACTATATACACACACAATCAAAAATACTCATTCAACAGTTTTTCAATATTTACATAAATTTATAGAAATGTTTTGTTTCGAAATTTTTGATAATGAAAACTTTATTGCACATCTACATTGAAAACTTGATTTACTGCCATTTATTCCATTGCTGCATATCTCTCACAGGACCGAAGTTTTTGAGGGTAGATTTTACTGTCACGGGCGCATATCGCTTGCTCATAAAAAGAATGTATTGCGAATATGTGCCCGTACCCATTAATTAGCTTACTACGTACGCTGTCTTATTTGCTAAAGTTACAACAGAACATTTTGTCAACGTTTTTATAAAATTCGGAATTTAGTACTGTCAGTGTTACTTATACAATAAGTGCGGGTATATTTTACTGGGGATAAGATAAATTGTAAAGATTACAGATCAGTGTTGGTTTAAATCTTCAACTCTTCAGTCAGGGCCATCAGAGGGCAAAATTGTTGTTATAATTTATTCATTTGCTAATTAATTGGAGAAAATAATTAACATCCATTTCACACTGGAAATTCGAAACGGGAAAATCATTACTTCAAAAATTGTAACATGCAGGCGCTATTTGTATACATCTATGTATGTAAGATCTATGTATGTGATACGTTATCATCGCACAAATCGTCGCTGGAGAATCGAAATGGAATAGCTCCAAAATCTCCCCGTATTTTATTGTCAATATACATACAGTGTGAAATAACGGAATTCAAATTGGTGGAAAGCTCTACATCCAGGCTTTCCTATGAAAATATTGTATGCGCCTATGGTGTAATAAGGTATGCGGTTATTTCATTTTGGCATCAACATAGATAATACTCATATATACTTTTTACTTAATTTTTATTACCCTAGACCTTCTGTTTACCGTTACACACATAGAAAGGATTAAATAAAAATATTGCAACTTCCATTAAAATACTGCAGCTTCCAATAAAATGTTGCAGCTTCCATTAATATAGTGCAGCTTCTATTGAAATACTCCAAAATGGAATAAATTTACTGCAATTCATACTAAAAGAACTGCAGATTTAAATGGGCGTCCTTTTAAAAGCAATGTGCTAAGTAAGGTAATTAAAAACATTTTGTCCGTTCTATCACATAAGTATTGCTGTCCTTTTTAACGATTACTTAATATGCTAATATGCAAGCGTTGTTAACTCCAATCATGCTTTGATAAATATGGAGCCTAGGTTGAATTTACATATAATGTATAACATGATAAATTATTCATTTTTCCAGGTTTGAAACGGGAATGAGATAGAGACGTCGCAATAATTTTTTGTAATAAAATAATAATAAGAACTTACTTTCGTGAAGTTTGAAACCAAATTCGAGCATTAAGTTTTTTCTCAAGATTTGATAACGATAACGAAAATTCAATTTTCAAACATAAAGTTAGTAAATAACAATATTTAAAGGAAAACATCTGTTGGAACGTCCGAGGAAACGATAAAAATAAGGTTTCTCGACGTGTGATTTCACTATTTTTACTTACCTCGCCTCGCTCATAAATCCCAATTCCCAACGTCCCAATCCCAACCCACAATCAATAACCTACAACCATATTTTTAACTTTCTTATTATCCATTTTTCAATTTGAAGCCCGTTTCGTATTAAATACGTACTTTGCATTATTGTTGTCCCTTACATTAATACCATGCTTGAATCCGGCAAGTTTTGCTCCAATAATTGCTAACGACCACAGTCGGCAGTAGAGCGAACAGATTTTTATAGATTTTAGTTTTATTAGAACCATAAGAGGAGGGCTATTTTGTAACATTGTTTGTAACCTGCACCACGGCTGTCCTCTACCAAGTATTTTACTACAATTTCCAAACCAGGAAAAGTAAGCACATGCATTCTAGCATTCTGATAACTTGAACTGAAAGAGCCACTTGTATTAAAGTAAGTGTAAAAGGAACCGTTTTTTACATTTTTGATATACCAACTCCATATAGTCCGCATGCTTTGTAATTTTTTTTAATCAGTAAAAATATAATGTTGTCAGCCAAACATGCCAAAACGCAAAGAACCATCCTCACTGACGCTGAAAATCATAGACGATGAACAAGAAGGAGGAGAGGGGAAATCTGAAGCGGATTCCCAAACCGGCAAGCAACCTCGATTGAAATGCTTACTAGACCCCTCGCCCATTAACTATGATCTCAGATTCGAAGATTTGGGAGGGCTGGATGACCAAATTAGAATAATTAAAGATTCAGTTATTTTTCGTCAAGAAAATGCCTCCCTTCTCAAAAGGTCTGGCTTGAAACACTCCATCGGTGGAATTCTCCTGGAAGGACCTCCCGGCACAGGAAAAACCATTTGTGCTCATACATTAGCCGCAGAATTATCAAGACGATCTCGAAAGAAATACACATTTTTTACTCATAACGCAGTGGAAAGTTACTCCAAATGGATGGGTGAGAGTGAGAAAGACATCCAGAAACTTTTCGAAAGCGCTGCGGAGAATAAGCCAGCCATTATATTTTTTGATGAATTCGATTCGGTCTGTCCCAGAAGAGATAATCTCGACCGATCCGGTCACTGTTATCGCACAATCGTTGGAACGCTTCTTTCTCAGTTTAACCAAATACAAGACAACGAGACTATCATAATAGCTACGACAAACCTTATGAATAACATTGACCCTGCCATGCTTCGCAACGGAAGATTTGATTTTATTATTCATTTCCCTCTCCCTAATGAGACTCAACGGAAGGAAATCTTACAGATTAAGATGAAGCACTATTCGGTGGACCCCTCAACTTTTGACTACCTTGCAAAACAGACAAATGGATTTTCCGGCTCAAGTTTAACCTTTCTCTGTGAGGAAGCGAAGTTGAATGCTTTCAAACGTCAAAAAGATCAATTACGAAGGAAGCCATTGAAATTTGTGGATAAACAGGATTTTGTCCAAGTCTTCCAGTCCGTTCAGTTACCGAAAAAAATGGCCAACAATCAAGAAGACGTTCTTTTCGATGATATTTGTTCACAATTAGAACAAACGTTGAAACATCGCATCTTCACTGCTGAAGATATTAATAACAATAACACCTTGGATTCCAACTGCTTCCTTATCTGGAGTGAGAACAATGACGTGGTTCTGCATCAAAAGATAATTCCCATGGTCCTCGAAAAATTGAACCAACCTATTTTTAAGATTAGTGAAAATATTCTGGAAAAGCATGCAAGTACGAAAGATTTCACACCAGACAATTCTCTGGACGTCATCATCAAACAAGCTAAAGATTGTAGTTCTCCCTCCATCCTTTTGGTTGAAAATATAGACTCTATCCCAATACAGCCTAATAGACTTCACCAATGCTTAAAATATTTAGGGGACTCTTATATTTTTGTTCTATGCACATCGTCTTGCCCCACAAAAGGGTTGCCGAAGGATCTTCAAAATCTATTCAAGCCCTTTGGTGTTGACCGATGCTTTAAGCTACCCGAAGTATCAAATTCTCTGCTTTGTAAATGTTTAGAACAAGTTTTCGAATCGAATATAGCACCAGCTATGTCAGCTAATCAAATACTTAATACATGCCATAGAAGTACAGAGAAAACACACTGGGACTTCAACCTTCAATATTTAGTTGAATTGGCACTAAATGTCCAGGGGAAGTGGAGTTATCAGAAAGTTAGTGATTTAAGGGATGAGCTCCGTAATATTTGTAAGATTTCTTGCCCCACGGATCTAAAGTATAATATTCTGTCTTTATTTGAGCAGTAATTTATTTCACAGCTTGAAGTATATATTCCTTTTCTCCGAGTGTTGGCTAAAATATTTCTTCAAATTACCAGTAATATATCGATGGACGACCAAATAAATTTTTTGATTTATACTAAATCTTATTCTATGTTCATTGTTTACTTATTAGCTTTTACGCATAAAAATGCTGTTCATAATTATTGTCAGTGTCAGTGAATTATTATAGAGCTCGTAGCTTTAAGTAGTAATCACATACTTGTATGAAAAGCGTTTTTCAAAATAATGATCTTTTACTTAACGTGCTGTGCTTACTCTACTCGTATCGTGCAGTGCATTTTAAATTCAAAATGAAATTAATTGATCATTAATCATAACAATTATTAACTTTAAAATTATTAGGGATGTAAGAGTAAGAATATATTTTCTCAAATCTTGAAAGATAGGATCCCGATATTCCCGATAAGAATTTAAGTACGTATTTTTCCTGAAGTAATCTTTGGGCGTATGCTACATATGTCGCAAAAACGTATGCTTAATATATAGATACGTAATTACTATGCACGCTTTGACGAAAGCCAGATTGAAACCTGGGTTGTAACTTTAAAGGATTCTCTTTCAACCGAAGGATTTTGAATCATATATATATGTGTCATGTGTGCATACATTTCTGCAGAAAAGTATCTATATCTCTCATTCTATTCACACAAGTTAAGTATACTTTTAGCTCGACGTTGACAGGGTATTAGAAATATTAGAATTTTCCGCAGGCTGAAACTGAAACACATTTCGCCTATATTATATAGAAACAATTTATTATGTCATCTATACCCCTACCGATCCAAAAAGCCCGATTTTGCCCGGAAGCGACTCGAAGACATTCAGCATTTTTATAATTTAGAATGAACTGCACGTGCGTGCAAGTCAAAAGGCAGGAAATGCTGTACTAAAAAAAGTAGCAACGTTACAAAAACATAAGTATATCCCGGGTCGTCACCAGGCTGGTGTACTCACTATTTTTTTCACACCCAATGTTATTTACATCAATCAACCGAATCAATAGAAATATTTTTACCGTTCCTTTCGTCATATGTAGATTTCCTATATAGTGGCATCCAAGGGATCCCAGAAATTCTGCCACTGTAGAGAGATGCCACTATAGCGTTCCATACATTTTCCCTACTAAGAGTTAAGGTCATGCTAATTCTGAAGGCATAATCTCAAAATTAGAAGAAATTCCATTGATTTATGTCAAAACTTAATTTTGAATTCATACAATGTAATATCTTTTCGTTTCTTGACTAAAAATATGCAATGTTTTTGTTCAAAACGAGGGAAAATGACCTTAAAAAACCCAAAATCCTATAACATAATTTGAAAATGAAGCAACATTTTTAAACACCATTCCCCTCCTTCTTTGTGCCGGGCTCAGGCAGCGAGCCAATAAGCGCAAGCTGACAGAAACCTCCTGATTAGCTTAAATCACACTCAGAGCGGGCTTGATTTAGGCTCGCCCACGTAGTGGGCTCTTCCTGTGCTAGTTCTTCAAAATTCTGCCACTATATGGAGATTTTTCAAAAAACCCTGCCACTATAGCGTATACCTTAAGCATGGGGAATCTCTGGGGAGGATTTTAGTCTGCCACTGTAGAGGAAATGCCATCTTAGGGGAAACCACTACATTGGGAATCTACTGTATATACGTATGTAATTTAAGATTTTTAATTATTACTTATTACTTACAATATTATAAATTGGGAATACAATTGTGAAGTTGTGAGTTGTGACTGATTCGAAGGGGTTTATATAATTTATCCTTGAGTGCCCCATGAAGTTTAGTCACAACTAACAATAAAAAGTAAGTACACATATGTACATCCAGATACTTGGACTTATAATTTGTGTTTTTACTACATTGCTTGATGTAAACATACAAATTTAAGCTCAATTTTATTCAGCTCGAAATATCATTAGCTTAAATCAGAAGATATCATCTACTTCGCAATAGGAATATTTGAAATCTAGTATCTGCAAGTATGTACATACTAAATAGAAATCAGTGAGTATAGAGACGAAAATATTCTTCGGTTTCATCAGACACGTCCTATGATAAATTCAAGGAATCCACACTGAAAGAAAAGCCGCACCTCGAACGTGGCTACAGCTGTAGAGAATGTCGTTTATTCTGTGGGAAACATTTATACGTATGTACTTACTATATGTCCATTCGGAATAACTATGTTCTGCGCAACGTTGAAGTTTTGTAAGTATATACGTAAACTTCATAAGCATAAATATTCAAGTACTTACAAATCAGATCTCAACAATTTACAAGGAAGATAGACAATACATGAATACACATATGTGTATTTACTTTGATGTTATACCTACATCGGCTGTTTCAATTATCTTACAGGAAGTAACAGCACTGAGCATGTCATTAACTGATGATAATTTATCCTTAACTTGAGAAAAATCGCTATCAACATTGTCAGCAATGATGAGCTATTTAAATACACTCTACACGAAGTCATTGCCTTTGCATACATCATATCTAAATGCCCCTCACATTAAAGCACTGATAAAAAACCGCTTGTTGTTTGTAATACATGTGTAACTTCCATACACTATACACCTTGAGGAAAAAGCCAGAGTAGTGTGGAATGAGAATATGCCCATCACTTGGCTTTGCAGATAAACTCATTAACCTAATCCCAGGCCAAAAACCATGGAGTAAGCCAAAATCATTTGTATGCATTACCTCGTAATCAGTCATGCAGCAGTTGTTGTTAATGCTGATTGTATGTTGCAAGGCAGTGAAAGATTGCCGTGAATCCCCGCACTACAGGGTGTATATGTAATGTATACACGAAATACGTCAAGTAACAGCTGCGTTTCTAAAGCGTCAAATTCTAAATAAGTAAACAAGCATTCGCACAGGTACTTCTGTCCGTGTGTATAGAGATGCATACTCTTAAATGATGCAGGTATATTTTTTTTACATATGTATATATGTGCGCAATTGGACAGCAAGATAACAAAATAAAAACCCTACCCGTACGTATACACGAATGCCATGGGGAGTACTAAATGACTGCTAGGAAAAGGCACGTATGCTGTAGTATCCTAGTATCCAAATATATATAGGAAGATGCCCAATCAACATGTTTAAGAGCAAGGTAAAAGTATGCGGTCTTCATCATACACACTACTACTATCATAACATTGTAGGATTGTAACATAACAGTAATAACGTGTAAAAGTTGTTCATATGGAATGGAACTCACCCAAACCGGCAATTGGCGCAGAATGATTCACTAACGGTTCGTAAGTTGGGAACTTTTAAAAAATGCAACAGTTACGGCCACCTTTTGAGTCAGCCATGAAACCTTTCAAAAAATTTTCAACCCAACCTTTCCCATTTAGATTTCCTACCTTTCCACAATACGGAATTTTAAAAGACCTCAAGTCTCTTTTCACAAACCTTCCACTACAGACTGCGATTGCCCAAAATTTTTTCCACAAAATTTTGAACAAAAAACTTCCCATATATGTTTTTATTTCCATCATTTCAGCATTAAGCCTCTTATTACCCTACATAATGTAACCCTCGGCACGAAGAGAAATTTAAAAATCAACACATTTCCTTTGATTAACGGGCGACTGTATGCTCTTGAAAATCTCTAGATGTGATAGTTACTGGTTGGATTCTTTTACTATGAATATTCCAATTTCTCACAACTGCGTATTCCAATTCAGTCATTTAACCGATACAATCTTAATAACTATTCCATGAATGGTAGCAAAACAAAACAATTATGGGCAGTTAAAAATTAATGGCATTAATTTTCTACACTTGATAATTAAAAATTAATTAATACTTGCAATCCAGCAATATAAAATGAGTCAATTCAAATGATGCCATTTCTTTGAGCTACATTTGTGTGTTAGTAGAATTACTAGAAATCCGACAATGAGGTGAATAGATAGTGGACCTGGGACATCCAAGAGCGGTACTGCGAAGGAGCTCCAACAAAGTATGTCAGAGCGGCTAAGTGTTTTGGATTCTGAGCAAAGGGTACGCGCCGAGGTTTGTTAGCAGCTACAATGGCGGTGGAGTTCTTCTGAAATCTCCAACCTATAAAGTGTTAGAAACAGGATTGATCGGAAAGTGTGAACTCTCATAGTCCGTAGTTAATTATCAACTATATATAGGAATTAAAAGTGGCAATATTTATTTACAAGGGATGCAGGGCAGGTTGTTTGTACGAAAAGAGACTGCCTTGTTAAAAAGGAAGTAAGAAATTAAAGTTTGTCTACAAGACTATATATAATTCTTATACATGCGAGTTTTTGTACTGTGTTTGTGTCGGATCTGATATAGAGCTGAGCCTTTTTATATGAAACCTTATAGTCTGTAAATATAATTTAATATAATTTTAAAACTTTGTAACGATATCAGGTCGAGGGATTATTGAGTTTCAAGCGCATACGAAAATTCTGACATGATTACGACTGTGTACTGTGCAACTACTATAAGAGTACTTCGAAAAATGAAATAATTTGGTGTGCTTTCAATATTTAGTGTACAAAACCAACGGCCGAAATTCCTCCACCCTACCCTAAATACTACTATGTTGTTATTGTGTTGAATCAAATCTACAAATGTTCAAATAGGAAGAGGTGAGTCAGATCAGTTAAGTCCGATGCTCTGTCTTCCAAAAGTGTTTTCGGGTAATTTATTCGATGAAGATAATCAGCTAGGGCAACTTGACGTTGTTACAATTGGGCTGACGGGTTAGATCCAGACAATCCGGAGGAAATACAGTTGTGCCCACATCACCAGCCGACTGGGGAATTATTTAGTGTGGCCAATGTAATTGAATTTCTGGTCTCACGAAAAAAACTTTTAAGCAATATTTGAGTACTGCAAATTATGAAGTCTGGTTGATTCGACGGAATTAATTGATGCATTTATATAATAAAAGTACTCATTAGAGTAAAGAAGGGAAATTGAGTCGCAGGATTTGGTTTGAATAAATCCTGTTGTTGATGATTCGAGAACTTGGATCCAGTTCGGGAGTACCCAGGAAGATATCACGGGAGAAGACGGCTGGCCGTCAGGAGGAACCGGAGGGGCGAGGCTATTTAGGAGAATTGCCTATGCTGCACTTACTGATCTGAGATTCTATAATGGCTGAAGAAGGGACCGAATCTCAGTTACAGTCAAGTTCAGAAATTCAAGAAGACACCAAAGAAAATTATCAAGGGTTCATCAAGAAAAATACCAGTTGGAGGGAAAAACATTTAGTTAATAGTGCGTCATCAAACCAGAATTCAGACAATAATGCAATAGATTTCCGTGGATCCGTTAATGATCCGAGAGACAGAGACATGGTCGGTTGTATAGGAGATGTGGGAAGTATGAAAGAATCTAAGACTTTTGCCTTTGGCCTGAAATCCTTTGCGGACGGGGATGTTGGTAAGATATTAATGTTCTCCACATTGTTTGTGTGTCAAATTTGTTATGCTACTATCACATTATGTCTTTCCATCTTGTCCTATGTACTAATCAGAATTTGATGGTTCATTAAGTCACTAAAAGTACTGTAACCTATTACATGATTTTTTGTTCCTCATAGGAATAGGATAAGTGATTTAACGTTCTCAACTTCCTTCAGAGTCATCGGTTTCCTTAAGCATTAATGGTTTTTTGACGAAATTAATGCCAGATCATAATTCTGTGTAGCTTAAATTTATCAGAACTCCTCATTTGTATTCCGATCCTTGCGGATTACCCTATCCTGTTCCTGGCTCGAATCATTAGACTGGTGTTTATAGAATCTCTCGTTAGAAACTACAGTATAATGCTACTGCTCATAGGGAATAGAATGCATTGGTGTGCTTGTTTTTTAGCTTTATATGTAAAACTACACAGATGTGTGTATGCAGAAGAAACTACTAGCATTCCGTGCTGCATTCATTATTGATCAAATTTAAAAATAGACCTGAAAAGCCTAACTCATTGAGTCATTAGAAGTTTTAGAGTTACACAACAGGTTAAAAAGTGAGATGCATGCTACCCTCCTTTACTTCATTAATTCAGGATGTGCTTCAATGACGTTGCTGTCAAAGTCACTAATTCAAATATTTCCAATAATAATGCGTCTTACTATCTTTGAGATGTACCTTCGGCTGAATATTATGGCTACATTTAAACAGTTGGGGTTTTAGATAGCGGACGTGAGTTTAATGCATAAACTTGCGCAGTTTAAACATGCAATTAAATACTATACAGAAATTGAAGATATCTGCTTATTTTTGAATTGAAAATAGAATATCACACCTTGTTAGAATTAGTAATTTATACCTGTTCTGGGGAATGAAGTTGGTGAAGTGTTTATTTCCTAATAGGATTTTTAAATCTTTCAGTAAAAACTATGCCAAACGGAATTGGAACTAGATCGTTAAGTGTTGTCCCGCCCAGCTCAAGAAGCCCGCCGCCACAAAGAAAAAGCAAATTTTCAGGCTTTGGTCGACTCTTTAAACCATGGAAATGGAAAAGGAAGAAGAAGTCGGATAAATTTGAAGCAGCTTCTCGATGTAGGTCCCTTGTATACTTCAATTACACGTTGATTACTTAAACTGCAGTATTAATTTTTCGCTGTAGCCTTGTTTTGTCGTGCTTTGTTGACGTTTTTATGTACATGTGTAGTACCAGTGCAGTTTAGTTTTTGTTGATCAAGTTGTGTTGACAAGATGTTATTTGCTGTTGCAGGATGTTGCCTCTTGTTTTGCTTTTACAATAGCACTTTTCCCCCTTTACTTCTTCTGACTGTATTAAATGAGCAGGGGGGGGGGTTAAGAATGGCTGATTAGAATTTAGTTAACGCGCTCGCTGAAATGCAATTAAGGGTCAGCTTTTTCTGAGATATTCTTCAAACAATGCTATCGCATATGGTCCTAAGCCTCTTTTCGCTGACATTTTTGGAAGCGAGAATAAATACTCTATGTTGAGTGTCGGTGAAAGGGTTATTGTAACTTTGGTCAGTGGTAATTTTAAGATAACGTTTTGCAAGTTCTTTTTTTGCTAGCTTGGAATTCTACTGTGTTCTTGTACGATGTAACTTTTCTTATCATTTCCTTATTGTTTTGATTTTTGATTGATTTAGCATTGGAACGCAAAATGTCGGTCAGGGCAAACAGAGAAGAACTAGTTCAGAAGGGAATACTTCATCCTGATACTCCCAACTTACTGCCATCGACGATTGACATTCCGGGTTAGTTAGCTTCCGCAATGTAACATATTTCTTTAGTGCACAATGTATCAGGTTGGAAAAAGCATATTCGGTATTTTATTGTTATGAATTGCATTAGTAATTAGTAATACCACTAATACCTAACCCTGTAATAAACTTGCAGGTGCCATATGCCAGTCAGGCTCATAGTCTGTTTTCCATTCGTTTTAAAGCCAGTGATTATAATTTTTAAATGTAGGTATTAAATCGCTGCCGAGATTAAAGGTATTCGATTCGGTAATATTTTATACAGATTTTTCTAATTTCCAAACTAATGTAAATTGTCCTCTCAACCAAATGTCCCTTCAAGGGGCCAGTTTCGTCGTTTTTGATTTTAGTGCACATGTTAGCAAGTCAGACCTGTCAATCTTTTGTTCTTTTTTGGCAAAAATTAGTAAACGTCCTGTTTTAGAATTACTCTACTGCATCGTAGTATGCACATCCATTCACCTCTCACTCCTCCTTGCATAAGTGTTGGAGGAAACAGTCAATTTATTTCACGAAGATGTGTCAGTACTTAAAATTTAATAGACAGTTGAGATGTATGTATTAAATAAATTGTAGAATAATTTAGAAAGTGGAGAATTGTAGAAGCATTAGCTGCTTAAATAGTTATGTAGATTGATTTTCCGATTTTTGTATTTAAAGTATTCAGAGAAACTCATCCGACAAGAAAAGCAGTAGTGAACTTAAATCTTCGTTGCGGTTCATTGATATAATTCAAATAATAATTAGTTGTTGTTTGCTTCATGCAATAAAAGATGCGGTTAACTGGAACTGCGACGGGGCCAAAGGAGAGAACGGCATGGCATCGCCCTTGCAGTTCAGTAATCATCAAAAACCAATGACAACCTTTGGAAGTCATCATCCACCTTTACAAAAACACCCCCAATATGGTGATGGGAGCTGTGGAGACACCGACGGTCACGCATCTCCTGTGAACAATAAGAAGAACGGCTACCTTTCAATGAATTCGCAATCAAGCACCGCAACATCGAACCAATCTCCTTTCCATATCAGCAGTAACATGGGCGTCGGTTTAAGTCATCAAAACAATGGTCAAGCCGTTGGTATTAGTAATGGATTATTCACTTCGTCTACCAACCCTTCAACCAGTAGTGAAAATAGTAATTTGTCCTCCAACGTTATGCCTCGTACGAATGGCTTGCAAGACAAATCAGATCAATCCATTGATCCATTCACAATCTTACCTGAATGCTCTGGAGGTATGTCAAATGTGTTGAAATTTTAATTTTCGACTACGTCAATATGTTTTGAAACTAATTATTTTAATTACGATACGCTTCCTTAAGAATAGGCCTCGATGTTATATGTATTGGTGTGCCCTATCTGCTGTTGTAGCATACATATTAGTGATTGGGATTGTTTAGTATCGTTTGGCTCTGTGTTCTATGTAACGCAACCTGGATTAAGGTTTTTCGCCGGCGAATCTTTCTGCCATTAAATTTAGTAACAACATTTACTTCATGAAAATACAGATTCGTGCAGTAGCCAAAGGACAGTGGGTAGGAATATTGTTGTCTATATTGCGTTCATTACTACTGGTCTGTTGCGACTTTATTTGCTATACTTTTGATTAAATGAAACACTTTGAAAACTCTGATCTTCGCGAAGCAGTTTAGTCGTTAAATGCTAAGGAAATGTCTCCAATTACAAAGCCACGTGAGTACTTATGGACGGAGCGCAATTTATTAAGGCACCTGATTTTATGGCAAACAAGGTATTTAACAGACTTCCTATTGTTTTCCAGAAGCTGGGACGCCTGGAGTGTGTCATTATCATCAATCTGAGTGTCAGTTTTATCCCACAGGCAAGATGATTCCCATGTCAAACATGCCATTTTCACTTGTAGAGTTACCCGAACCACCGATACCTCTGTCGGAGATTGGCCCGATTCCACCTCCACCGATGTTCAGCACTCCATCACCTCTGCCCATTCATCGAGGTCCAACACAAAGAGATCAGATGCAGCAAATGGAGCGGGAGCAAAACTTGGCAGCTGCTATTGCTATGGTTGTGCAAAATGCTCGTCACATAGACATTTACTCACTTACTCAAGGTATGCACTCATATCAATTTCCGTCCTAGTTACTCTTTTGCTGTGAAGATTTTATTAGCTCACTTTTTTGTCCCCTCTCAACCCGCTTAACGCACTCTACTATAGAAGCCAGTTGATGTTCCTATCCATATTATTGTGCCGCCGTTTTTTGAAAAGTACTTTTTTTATCAGATTAGACTTGTTATGTAACTTCAACTGCTCTAAACTGTTAATCAAATGCTTTAGAACCTCGGCAAGAAATCGGGTGATCTCGTTAGTGTTCTATTACATTTTATATCTGTATTTGCACGTGTAGGTAGATTTGAAAATCAAAAGTTAAAGGACTGATATTAGTACTTTTATTTTTTATTCGTCTTAACGGAATTGTCCTCGGTTTAAACGGAACAAGCATGCTGAAAGTATTGTATTTCCGTCTATAATTGAAGTTACAATCCTACCACCGGATCAACTACCGTTTAGTTTTTAAGTACATGTATTTTTATATTTACAATAAAATTTGACTGCCCTTTAGTGATGTATGTGTAAAGGTAGCAAATTGGCATTAAATGCAATGAATGAAAAAACTGCGAGGTAATTTTTAAATGTAAACGACTGTTTAGGCTAAAGGCCATATCGACCAGAGTAAATACTTGCTATATTAGTAAATTATTTTTGTTTTTCTTAAACTAATACAGAGGTAATTCAATTCACATAATTAAGTTTTCCTAGTACCTCGTTGCCCTCACGTAAGCTAAGCAAAAAAATAGACCTGCTTTAGGGTGCAAAAATGAATGAAACAATTGAAAACAAGACTTAAAAAGAGTTCGCGCATGAGCGCTTTATAAGTAATGAGGGTGGTAGTAGTGAAACTTGAACGATTTTGAAGACAATTTAGACTATATTAATATTACCATTGTATCTATTGAATAGCTAATAAGACTTGTCGATGAGCTTGAGTTGTACTACTTCGTGTGCGTTGGATAAAAATAAACGAGAACCTTGTGTTAATTTTTTTTCGCAGAGGACAGTGCAAATGTGGATGAATCAGATGATGATGATGATATGGAACTCCTAGAAGCAAGTAGGAACTACATGAGGCTGGGTTCGAGGGAGCTGGAAGTAGACACGACGAAAGTAGAAGAGGTACCCGCCAAAGAACCAAAGCCAAATGCTCAACCAATGAAATCAGCGCTGAAGAAGTTTAAAGGTGGTGGATCTGGGTCTGGTTCCTCGACACCCACTCAGGAGTCAACCAAGTCTCTTATACAAAAGCACGAACACCTGTCCAAGTAAGCCTTTTTTCACTCTTTAAATAGTTGTAAGAAAAATTGCAAATAATTACATTTGATTGATTGCAGACCCTGACGTTTCGTATTAAAATGTGTAAGCTTCGGTGTGTATTTCGTTTAGCTCACGAGTGACACGAGTCTTATTTGAATTCATTAAGCTTTTAAATGCTTATGAGTCTTTGTATTTAATCCTGGGTGCTACTTTTCATTTTGTTAGGTTCAAACTGGAAAACGTTTTTGTCCAGAATAGTACTAAACTTCCCATGTTTTGTGTTATGACTTATGCATATGATTTCAGTAAGATCTAAATTACTGAAAAAAGCCTGCAATACAATACATAAACATTCCTTTGTGTGCATTAGTGCAAGGCCGATTCGGTTTGGAGTTGCACTGCCATACAGAGACCGCGAGGAGAACAAAGAGAATGCAAGACCGAATATTTCCAAAGATGACGATTCCGATGGTGATGAACCAGTACTTTATCGCGATGATGATGACAATGAAAACAAATCTGATGATGCCAGTATGTAGTTGTTTTAGTTATTGATTTCTGAATTCTACGCTTTCTTCCTCAGTTGTGCGGAAATAAAATCATAGAGTCGGAGAAGTTTTCTCAATGAAATGTTTGCAATTTGACTTTCTAACAGGTCGGCTGGCAACCAAGATTGCCAGAAAGGACAGTCTGGCGCTGAAATTAGCCATGCGACCTGATCGACAAGAACTCATCGACAGAAATATCATTCGTGTAGTTTCTGAGAAAGAGATTCAAGAGACTAAAGAAGCCATTGGTGCCAAATTAATTAGGTTTGTGAAGCAATTTGAGGCAAAATACTCATAAATACATTCATTTAGATGTACAGCATTTCAATTACCATTCGCTTGGAAGAGATTTCTGAGAGACAAACCAAACAAATTGGCAGTTGTGGCGAAATATTTAAATAATGCAATGGTCTCAAATTTTTTATACAGGCGACTTAGTATGAGACCCTCGCAAGAAGAGCTTGAAGAAAGAAATATTCTCAAAAGTAAGTTTCTTCGAACGATCTCGTAAATAAATAATAGTTAATAAATTCAAGTTGCAATTTTCGCACATCGTGATAAAAATTATGCATAACTAATTCATGGGAAATTGTGGTACATAGAGCAAACCCCGGCAGAGGAAAGGAAATTGAAAGAGGAGAAGAAGAAGATGCTGCTAAGAAAATTAAGTTTTCGACCAACTATAGAAGAACTAAAAGAGAAAAAGGTACATCCATATTTGTCATCAGCCACAGCTCACAACCCCGCGTCCACTTTTCATTGTGTTAGGATGTCTGTTTTTTAGGTGATAATAAATTCTGCACTGACACTTGCATAATATTTTGTTTCACTTTTTGGACAGATCATTCGTTTTAGCGACTACATAGAAGTAACCCAAGCTCAAGATTATGACCGGAGGGCGGACAAACCCTGGACAAGGCTCACTCCGAAGGATAAAGCAGCCATCCGTAAAGAGTTAAATGAATTTAAAAGTACGGAAATGGAAGTTCATCAAGAAAGTCGTCACCTGATTCGTTTCCATCGACCTTAGTTAATGAACTGGTTACAAAAGTGAGAAAGAGACTTATGGTATGATACTGTAAGATGGTGACAACAGTCTTGGACAAGTAACTGAAACTACTCAGATTTTTTATTTCTCAAGCTCCACTCACAGTTATAATTATCAATGCAACGATGTGCCGCAGTACAACGTTGGAAATCAATGGTTGCAATAGTCATTGGTATCGCCCAGTGTATTTGAAATCCGCAGTTTTTTATGAAGAGGTTAAGAAAGGACGGTATCCGCAAGATTCGTTACTGCGTTCTGCTTTGACCGCGTATTAAAACGTTAAAAGCGAGATACGTCTTACCTTTAGTTTAAATGAAAGCTTTAGTTGTTCTCTGTAATACGATATTCTTCGGCTTTCCCTTTGGTTGTGTTTTTATCCATTTGTGTTTAGTGTACCTTACTCTGATGATGCTATTTATTGTTAGGGATGATTTTGGTTAGTATGAGTATTTTTAAGAGGTACGGATAACTTTTTAGTGTTGGGACAGTTCTTCCAAGCCATGTCATTGGAACCAACTTTCAATTTATACCTTGCTCAAGGTTGCAATGTGCCGGTTTCTGCCTCTTCTTGTGGCTTCCTTAATTATGCATTTCGAGGAGCTCCTGTAATTTTCTGTTCAGAGCAACGATATACGTGCGTTGTAAATACGCTCGTAAGTCGGACTGACATTGTTTACTATTCATCTTTCAAACCCCATGATTGTTTTTGTAGCCTCGGTATTTGACAATGTTGTAGTTATGTTTTACATAAATGTATGTTAAACGTAGTTTAACTGCATTAAAATTATTTTACTACCTCTGTTGTCGTTTGGTAATTAGTTACCCATGCACGAATTCGTACAAACCTAGTTATTCAACTGGACTAACATAAAATACATCGTCGACTCGCTTGTATTGTAAAGCAGCAATGACATATTAGTACAGGTCTAAACCAAAAGATAAAGAGTGAAACTTATATTGTTTTCATGAGGGAGCGAACGCACTTAAATGCAATAGCTAATTAATTTTCTGTTATTTAGGAATGTACTACTTTTAAAAGCTTTAAAACAATAAATTCTAAAAGAAATCTCGAGGTCATGGAAAGTATTCGAAGTGTATAATCTTTGTGCAGTCAATACATATTTTATACCGGAGCTTGGCCACCCTTATAGCCTGTTGAGCCTCGTTTGAGTTCCACAGTGCCTCTCGACTTTGTCTCTTTTTTATCTAGTAGGAATACGGATAATAATTACTGTAGTAAAAAAGAAGTATTTAAAAAACCTGAAATTTTTGACCGCAGCGCAGTGAATATTTATTAACATTTGACGTACTCCAAAATGGAAATATTATTATTTACATATTTAACGCAGTATTTTTCGTTCGTTTTTTTTACTTTGTTTTATCTTACCTGTTCGAAGACGGAACTAATTGTGCTGCAAGCTAATCAAAAACAAAAAATTGTAAAATTCTAGTAAGCTCTTTTTTAGTTCCCGGTTGGCATTGTTTTTTGTGATAATTTCTTCTGCCTGAGTAAAATAAAATTGTCATTTGTGTTAACTCCGTAGATGTTTAGCTGTATTGATTTTTTGTGAATGTATATTAATTATGTGGTTAATCCGAGAAATTGTAAAAAGATCACTTTGAGGAAATATGTAAACGAGTTACTGCCTGAAAACTTTTGTAAGCATTATTCTTACAAGGTATAAAAGTAATGCAAGCCTTGAGAAAAAATATATATTTTGTAATCTGTGATTTTTCGAAATTTTTCTATACATCCAGTAATTATTGTCTTACGTGTTACTTATATGAGCCCTACACCTTTTATGGAGCAACTATTATATGTGAACTCTATAGATTAGGTGTATATTATATTGTATAGATTTGCAATTTCTAGAAAAACAATCAACGTGACCCAAAATTAATTAATCATTATGTAAATACTCATCAAAAATAACTATTATTGTAAAAAAGTATTTATAACTATAAAAAATGCCTACAATGTATTCTAACAGCTAAAACATGAGTATGTGGGACAACCAACAACCAATTGATGATGTTGATTTGATAACGAGTTCCTCAAAATTGTGTACATACATTTGTCACTTCCTCGATGGAACCAACTTTGCAATGAATTACCTGTGGATGAGTACATTCACCTAAAAGTATAATTATTATATTTTTAGTAGCGGATGGACAGTTTTTTTAAAGTTAAAAATAATCATTGAAAATGGTACATCTTATTAATAGTAATACAAATGTAACAACCCAATATTCAGAGCATAATAGTATTAAACTG
Source organism: Spatulosminthurus flaviceps (assembly GCA_034693705.1). Classification (NCBI taxonomy): domain Eukaryota; kingdom Metazoa; phylum Arthropoda; class Collembola; order Symphypleona; family Sminthuridae; genus Spatulosminthurus; species Spatulosminthurus flaviceps. Next base: position 19,244 of record JAQFXU010001241.1, read on the forward strand.
TAATGAAAAGTAATATTATTTATTACTGATAAAAGGAATCAAGATTTGCCATATAGATTATTAAAAGATTGAATTATTTACTAACTACTACTACTAATAATAATCGTTTTATGTATATACCCATGTATAAAAATAAAGAGAAGGAGAAAGAAAGATTAGTTGTCTGCAACCAGTCAACTTGATGAAAAGAAAAAAATGTTTTGTATTTCTTATACACATAGTTAAACTATAATGTTCACATAATTATTTTAATTTTAAAATGTAATCGTACCGTATAATAATCATAATTTGACGAACTTTTAGGATTATATTATATCTGTATGCATCATACTTTGAAAAGTAATAAAAGGAATACAGGTATGTTTTAATCTTATATGAATAACGTCGGTATCAGGTCAGGACTGCAATCTGCAATAACAGTTTACTTCATTTATTTATTTTTATCCGTTTTTTAAGACGTGACCAGTCTACTGTGAAGTGTATGATCAAGCATAAATGAGCGTCAACGTACACGAGAGTGTGGAAAATGCATGAGAAAAATTGCTCTGGGTTTATTACTCACTGTTTTTCAAAGTATGAAACTACAAACGATAGTGAAAATAAGGACATGTTGCAACTCGTAACAATATTGAAATCATTGAAACGTAACAATCGTAAATAACTGGTTCTGAATAATTTTTTGTGCACCAAAATAAACTAATATATTGATAAGAATAAGACGTACAAACTATGTTATTATTTTCAAAGTACAAGTGATTCTGAATACATAATATTATTGTACGTAGTTACTAAATTGAACTCATGTGTAATATTATTAAGTTAATATAACGAACTATATATTGCTGCACCTACATTGTCACTCCATATCCGATATCGGAACTTCGCAACAATTTAAAAAAAAATTAATTATCTCACTGTCCTTTTAAACTTCCACAAACAAGTTATGTTCCTATTACTTTCATGAAAACCGCTAAATGTAATATATCCAAGCACATATATAACGCTCCGAAAAAGTATGTCGTAATTTTACAGCTGATCAACTGCGTGTAGCTGAATTCTTTTTGAAAAATTAACCGTACTTGTAATACGGTATTGAGGCTTGACAAAAATAACGATTTGCTATATTATCATTAAAATTACTTACGTAGAAGATTATTACATGGTACTATTATTTTTTATTAAATAAACTGTCAATGACAAATTCGCTAGACTTATGAATACAGAAACAGTTTGATTGATGCATACAGAGCAATGATTGAAAAACTGCTTTCACTTGAAAGCGGGTACCTGCTAATTTAGACTTTATGAAACGGGGAGAGAACAAAATTTATGAATAATCTTTATCAATAGGAATTTTCGGGATTCCAAGTAAAATATATTGATCCAGAGCCTGATGAAGAGCAGAGCTCCAATAAATATCTACAAAACTTTAGTGCATTTACCTTGCAGTTTACAAACAACAAAGTAATACATGAAAGTATTTCCAAATTTTGATTGGTATGATTGGTAATTACTCGGAAAATTATCAAAACTTTTCGTTTCAGTTTCATTCAAAGGTGTCTCGTATAATAACTCGCTATAATACATTTTATTAACTACCGTTATTGAGATGAGTACACGAGCGGCTAAGTAAGGCAGCATGCTGAATTTAATTTTAATAATAATATTACTAAAATTCTAAACAAGAGGCTTGGCAACGCATACAAAACTCTTCTTGAGTCCAAACATGGGGTTGCGTGGGATTTGTTAAAATATACCAAAATGACAAAATACGTCGACAACACATTTCCTTCAAAGGTTCAAACCAAAATTAATGCAGTCGATTTTAAAGGCGGAGAGTATTCTTACAGAGCTTCTAAATAGTGAATACTACAGATGTTTAGTAGGATTCGTAAACATTTCAACGTGAGAAACGTTACAAACAAAATCTTGAAAGATTTGGATTTTTCAGATTTTACAATTACACCCACTTATTTGTATGCATGAACGCTCAATATAGAGTAGTTATATGTATGCTTGATAAATTTAAATAAATAATTACAGCAGATAAAAACGGTACAAAAGTTAAGTTACTTGCTAGTTTGTTTAAAAATAAATACTATTCATCATTCCGACGGTTGGTTAATGTGTTGCGCAAAAGAATGTTGACGTATTTGTAGGTGAATTGAGTTTTCCGGTTGTTGCTGCTGGTGATGAGTTACTTGCGAGTCGGAACAGTGAGCCCTTAACTTATGCAAAAAGGCCTGGTAGAAATGCCTAAATTTTTCATCACAATTATCGCATTTGAATCTCTTGGTACTATGATTCCAAAGGCAATGAATATGATAGGTTGATTTTCGTTGAAACCTTCTAAATTGACATTTTAATTTATGACATTTAAGACCATGGTTCATTAGCATGTTTTTAGAAATTATCAAGTAATTGAAAACATGTTTAGGTACAACATGAGGTTCCTTGTAGCAGGTGTAGGGGTATTTTATAACGGATAGTCTACATAAATGTTTCCACATTCGCTCTTGCTGCCTCTCTGAACGATTTAAAGGTACCACGAGTAATTCAATAAGTTTAGGAAGAAACCTTAATGCGTATCTGTTTCCTACGTTACCATTAAGCACAAATGCACTTAGGGAGGGAAGAATATGATTTATCAACCGCATCTTCTTACTACTAGGCTCTGAGCTTTCTTCTGAGTCAGCAGGTTTAATATGTCCCAAATACTTTCTGCTATTGTTATTACTCATATTCACACCATTTATAGCTTCACACAGAGTGTCGTTGATTTTCTGGGTGAGAGCATGGGAGAGTTTCGACCGGCTTAAATTTCCTTCAGTATCTTCCCCAGTCGAAGTAATATGCTCACTATTACTATCACGAGGTTTTTCACAGTCCTCACTACTAACGCCATGTTCGTTAAGGATGTTCAATGGATTCTTTAAAACTAAGTCGTGAATTCCAGCCTCCTTCATTCCATATTTCATTTTGTAGACATTCACACAAAGGCTACATAACGTTCCGTGGTGAAATCGCCAGTGAAGCGTAAACCCTCGAATGGACGATATTTTTACGCCACAATGCGGACATCTGGAAGAGAGACAAATGTTTAATATTATGCTAATCATAAAGGTATAAGCGTATGTTGAAGTTACAGATTAATGACACTGCTAGACTTCTGCGAGATGTTTACATGTAGGCTGCCCCAAGTGTATGCATCTGACGGAAAATGCAGCAGTGCAAATGCCGATTTTATAACAGTCAAGCCATCCATACCTGACATTACTGCGAGAATTGTCATCGTTGTGTTCTAATTGAACATGCTCCTTTAAACTATTTTCAAATGGGCTGGCAAACTGACAATCTTCTGCTCGACATTCCATAAGAAACCCAGTGTGCGCCCGGAGATGTTGGAGCATGCTGTTTTTCGTGCAAGATGTGTAAGAGCAAGTCCGACAACCATATGACCTTGAGATGTTTTTTGATGTTTTCAAATCGAAATTATCCTTCAATTTTCTCATTTCGTGCAGCTTTTCGTGAAGTTTGTACGATTCTTCACTAACAAATTCATAACCACATGATTCACACAATGTCTCGGGCTCAATTTCGGGGACAATAACTCCGTCTGGGACAGTTTGGTCCATTTTCTGGATGTGTGATTCTTCACTGAATGTTACTTCATCTATAATTGACGCATCCATTTGATCTGGAACGATTAAGGCTGGATCTGCTGGATGCTGCTCTACAACAGGGACCTGCTCATGGAGTGTTTGCAATTGAATAACCGGCTGGGGAGCTAATTGTAATTGCTACGCATAAGAAATTGAACAGAAACATTTAAAACCAAAAATAAAACTGCCTGCTATCTCAAAAATAGCCGAAGCTTTGAGAAATTACCGGCTGAGGTGTTCCAGCAGCGGCAGCAGCAGCTGCAGCGGCTGCAGCAACAGCACCCATACCAGGCTGGAGATTATGTTTTTCGCGTAGATGAGATTCCATGCTCATTTCATCTGTTGTTCGAAAATCGCACAAGTCACACTGTACTATTACTTTCTGGTGTTCTAAGATAGCATGAGCTTCTAGATCTGCCCGAAGTTCGAAATATTCTTGACAGACGTTGCAGTTAAAGCCTGTTTTCACCAGCGGATTTTGACTGCACAGGAAAAAAAACCCAAATAGCAACTAAATTTCACGGAAACATTTTCAACTTTAACTACGAATGACCATATTTAGGACTTGACAACAGAATTTCAAATTCAGGCTTACTGGCTGTCCTGAATGTGTTGATTTAAATTTTCAAGGTCATCCGCCAAAAAGGAGCACTTGTGGCAAACTCGTTTATTATGGACTTTCAATACATGAGTAGCCAATCGTTCACTCCTAGCGGCTTTATAATCACAAAGAGCACATAGGAAAGGCTTAATATGGGTATTTAAATGACGTTTAAGACACCAATTGTCAACTCCTTGCCAAGGACAGTACGAGCAGGTGTACATTTTCTCCCCACATTTCTTTTTCTTCGTTCCTTTTGATTTAACTAAAACGTGAAAGTAATAGAAATCGATTTTCAAAATTTAATGCAGAAATTCTTACCAAATAGTAAAATCCCACGTATGAATTCTATCCCATTAAGATGTGATAAGTGCAACATTAAATTTCACCTTCTTTCTTGATTCCACCAACTCCAGGAATACCTTGCAAAGGACCGGTCTGCCCAGGTGTAATTGGAGGATTGAAGTACGCTATATGCGGGATTTGTTGTATACTTACGGCCTGGTTATTGTTACCACTCTGCAACTGTAGAGCCACAGACTCTGATGAAGTAGGGGAGGGTTCCTGATCACAAACTATGTTTTCCGCGCTTGGCTGTTGGGATTTATTATTATTATTTAACCGATTAGAAAAAAATGGTACTGCTCCTCCGTGAGATTTGGGAATATTTTTTCTGATTCGGTTGATATCATAATTGTGATCACGATGCATTCTCATAAAATGTTTTTTAACATGGTCAGCTCGATTAAATTGTTTTTCACACACATAGCACTGAAACGGCTTTTCATCCCGATGAATGTTTTCATGGCGGTTGAAAAGATCCCTTCGATCCGTTGCATATGGACAATAAGGGCACGCGTACCTTTTGGCTCCCGGGTCTGACGCCTCTCCTTTTTGTTCAACTTTGGTTTTTAAAGTGTTTAAAAATTTCGTAACCTGAAAAAATTTCATTTAGTCGCCTGATTAGACATTATTTACTGCATAAAATTTGGTATTTACAATTCAAGTATCACAACTTATATTTGCAGACAACAATCACTAAAACAAGTGCGTAAAAGGTCTAAAAATAAAAAGTTGTCACTCTCACCTCTTCGAGAACTGGATTTTCTTTCCACAAGCTATTATCAGTGAGCGTTTCTCCGTGTTGTCTTGTTAAGTGCATTCGTACACACCTAGCCCATGCGCTTGTATAAGGGCAGCGAGGACACTGGAAAACTCTTAAACTAGCGTGGTTTCCCAGCCAATGTTCTGCTACCCGGGATAAAAACCCGACAAAGTCACAATCAACACAACGAAACACTTTTTGAGCAGGATTGTATCTAGCAATTTTAGAGGTTGTCCATGACAGGATTTCTTCACTGTCAAACCACCTTTCCTCTACAGAAGGCACTTGATGCTGCACTGGGGCTGAAAGCGCTGACACTGCTATCTCTCCTTTGTCATCATGAAGACGTCTCTGAACAACAATGGCTCCGGGAGGTAGACCATTTCCCGCTGAAGTGACTAAAGTTAATCCAGCCCCAGCACCAGCAGCTATCGAAGCGGCAGTATCTGTTCGGAACGCATCTGGATCGTACAAGAGATTCGAGTGGGTTACACCTGTAGCGTCGATAACTTCCGCTAATCCTTCTTCTCCGTATAATTTCTTGGTGATTTCCTTAAACATATCCTCGTAACAATCCATCTGACCAAGTGACAAGGATGTGACACCAGCAACATTGCCGGATGTCACAACTGCCGTCGTCCCAGCATTCGAATTTAAGGCCCCTGTATTGGATACAGTTGTGGTGACAACACTCGTCTCCATTTTCAGACGAGCCATGCAATGCTGAGTGAGCTGATACAGACTTGATCCACAAAAAGCTCTTCAAACGCTACAACACAACCAACTGTTGATCTAATAACATAAGTGTCGGATATGTCTCCAACACCTCAACGGCTCCTTCACACAAATTCATTCAGACACATCTGAAGTATTACCAAAACCCGCCACATTTACCTGAAACCATATAAAATAAATAAATCAATTGCAACCGTCTCCACGTCCCGATGATAACAATCACAATCACCCAATAAATTTCCTTTCTCACGATCAAAACCACTTCAATTAAACAGTAACCAAAACAATCAAATATTTCATCTCTCTTGCCTTTCCGTAAAATTCTAACTGTATGTAAATAATTTTCATTCATAATTCAACCATTTTTAATTCCAAATACCCAAAACAACCCTATTTCAACCTAACTGTTATATCCAACTAAATAATCAAATACAGTCTTAAAAACTTTTTACGCTGAAACAATTCACATAAACTCCACGTCTCTCCCAAAACCTTCTCGACATCTCAATGTGAAAGTTTACAGCCAAAAAGTAATCCACACCAGCAAAAAGGCACAGACCCATAAAAATTATCGCATCCTGAACAATATTAAATATCTTGGCAATATTATCTACATTGCTCTCTTGTTCTTATATAGACATAAAATCGACAAAAACTCAATAATACACACACAATAAAAATCACTTTAAAAAATCATTTCAAATAATGAACCATACGAATTTTGGAATTTCTCAAGAAAACCACTATACATCAAAACAACCACGCATCTTACCCCGAAATATCTTTGGCACAATATTTTATCAGTGAATTGGCAAGTTTCATACAATTAGGTTTTGCTGCCACATATTACTATACGGAGTATTTAACTCACAATTTATTCCGTTTAATAATAATAAATAAAGTGCTATCTTCACATTCAGATTAAAGTGCTGCTTCATAGCAGTAGCAGGTCACATATAGCTTTCTATAAAGTTTGGGGGACCGGTTCTATATTAAAAGAGTTGGCCCACATACTGAGAGTTATGCACAGTACATATATAAATCGAGAGAGAGAGAGTCTGTCATTCCATAAAGTTTCTCAACTCCGTGGTGGCTTTCAACTTCACACAAAATTATGGATACCACGGAAAGGTCAATAAATAATTAATCTGACTTACCAAAATTTTGTCACAAACTTGTGACGGCAAGGGTTGTAAAAAAATCTTTTCCTGTGAAATACACAAAATTCAACTGAGGTTCACAAACTTCCTATATAGTTTCCCCTTTCCCAAATTCCCAAATATCTCGTCGTATATCTGCTTATGATGCCAAAAAGAAGGAGCGGGTGGCTTGACTCGAGGGGACGAGGCCGAAAAACTCCGTTACGTTTCACCTGTGACGCAACCAACTTGTCAGCCAATCATAACTCACTTGAACTTTGCGAGGGTTGCTCCAAATTTAGAATCCTTGTGACTTATTTTTATTTTTGGATGTAACTTTTCACCGAGACCTGTATACTTTAATGTGCGTTCTTACTGTACCGAACTTTACATTACACACGTTTCAATGAAATCGTAGCTAAATAATAAAGCAATATATAAACCAGGAAACATCAGTATGGACTTCGCTTAAGTGTTATGTGTTGGCGTTTAAGCTTATTATTGACTTATTGAACGTAAAAGATATTCGACATATTTGAATGATTATAATAAGGACCTGTGTGAAGCCGCCAGCCAAAAATCACATGAACTATGAGGATGACATGATGTGTACATATTCAAAGTCAAGCATGGGGTACCGTGAGATAGGTTTAGCTCCAAAAAATCTTCACTTTCCCATTTCCCACCACCCGGTGTAAGCATTTAACTTGTGTACTTCTACAGCTTTCCTGACACTTATGCATATATAGTTGTTTTTTAATTATTATGGATGGAATTTATTGTTATTGTACAAATTATTTACATCACTGTTAAATTATGAGAATTCATTTCATATATGAGCTGTTAGTGTGAGTAGCGCACACCATTAGGTTGCTTTAGAAAAAATAAGGTTTGAATATTTGCCTACGGATTAACATTGCGAACTACGTGGACTGCGTATAGAGCTGTCGGAAGATATATTCCCGGTTTCATTTACACGACAATGCATGATGAGAGTACAAAAACAAGAAACCGTCGGGTTTCGGTAGAATTTGTTTCCTATATACAGAGGAAGCTGAAAATGCTTATCATTTTCATGAGTAGGCAAATAATGAACTGTTGAATCTGTGGGAGTTCAAAATTATGCAGTAATATATGATTTATTTACTATTCACTACTTCCAAATCATCATTGCAGGGACATGAAGTTCTTTGATGGTAGATGGTACAGCATATTGAACAACGCAACGGTTAAATAATATTGACATCATCAATTATGAGATTTGCTATCGGTATTAAAGTTCTCTCCGTAATGAGTTTGGATGAACTAGAACTTGGATAATCAAAATAATTACCGTATGGGAATTATTGAGCTGGTTGGAGATTTGACTTGACACTTAATTATATTTTTTTTAAATTATAATTACATAATAACATCATATCTGCGGTACGACTATATTTACATGTGAGCCCATGTTAAAGGCTAAAGGCACATTACGGGAATAGAAATATATTTGGGCTAAAAAATTAGTTGAAAATGAGTGAGTGGGGATTGGGGATGAATTTAGAAATAAACTTGTTTATTAATTGATTTCAAAATCGGAATTTTCCGGTATGTTGAATATCTTTCATGAACTCTTGCGCATGCTCATGATACAATATTTTCAAATATTTTATTTCTAATACGTACCAATCACAATTTTGATGCAATTGATTCAGAATACAAGTAGGTATACAAAATGAAAACATATTAGCATTTTTAGCTTGCTTCGCTCACCACATAATCCTACACTTGAGACCGTCTTGCTTCAACATCAAGTTTTTAGTCTATAAAGGAACAAGAGATAAGTTTTTGGTACAAACATGATTTTTGAAAAATGAATGAGGAAATGACTGTTAGCTATGCATACTTACAACTAACTGTAGAAAATTTTCATACTAGTAAAGTAATAATAATTTATTATTATTCTAAACCTCAAAAATGCCTACGGGAATTATAAAAAATCTTTACAAAACCTATCACGAGAACAAAATATGAGCAATATTTGTATAACATAATTAAATGAAAACATAACAACCCATAGACTTATGTACATTCTTTGTTTCAACAAATTACACTTTAATAATAATTGTTACAAGATTGCATATGACAAACCAACAGTTAGACCATTATTGTAACTTGGAAATTAAAATTTTGCTCACGTTCAGAAGTAATTTACTATGACTTAATCATAACTAATAAGGTTACACAAACTGGCGAGAAGGATATTGAGAGACTCCAAAAGCTTCATACAAGGGGCTCAGTCATACATATTTTTTAGCCAAAAATAAGTCCGAAATATTGCGTAGTAGTTTCATAGAGTAACACTGCAGCAATGCTCAACTGATTTTTGTTCCACAATAAAAAGAGAACATTTTGGCTGGGCGAGTTAGTTCAAAATGTAGCCAGTAATATGTAAATGTACCGGAAACAAAGATTCTCTTAATTAGCGAACAAAATCATTTTCATCAAAAAAATTACATCAAGACAAGTATTTCCATTATCAGAAAGTGTAATCAAACCAAACAGCTACGGGAGTACTGCCCTCAACCCAGTCTTTCTCAAAGGTATGTAAAATTGAACCTGGAATGAAATTGAAATTGAAATCAGCATATGTTCAGATAATAAATTATTAAGTATAATCAAACCATTCAGGTCACGACAACTACCTGCAAAGGGCTTGGGGAAGTGATGAGATGATTGGTCCGTAACCTTGTGCGTTGTCATAAAGCTCGAACAAGGGAGCGGCCACCAATTTGTAATTTTTTGGAACAGCAAATAATGCTAGAAATAAAAAAAATTAAAACTTGCTACAGAACAAAAATAATTAAACCATTTGCCGTTTTCTTCCATCATCAAAAGTTTCCACATCTATATATTCAACACGTTATACCTTTTTCCTGAAGCTGAACCAGAAACAATTTTTTATGTTCCTTTGGTTTCGTTATATGTGGAGGTACATATGGATACTGAGGCGGTTCGAAATTCGGACGCCACCAATTACCAATAGTGTCTTCAACCACCCATTCTTGGGCAACTCCATCCTGACGTCCCAGGGTCTGTAAATAGTAAACAAATGTACCTTCTACTCCAAAACCCTCTGTAACAACAATAATCAGACCCTTAATGAATTCAAATCATTCATTTTACCTCTGTCATAAGCCTTTTCAATCCGTCAATCTCATCTTCTCCAGGTCCCAATTCTCCTCCCGGACTAATAAAACCATTCTTCATTTAAATTAATTAAATATAAAGCCTAAAACCTAACAATTAAATTTAAACCCCTCTCAAACCCGCATTACTACACAAGCATCCAATATTAAAACTATATACTAGCTCACAGCTTAAAAAACGTGGTTCCTAATTGCAGCAGAAGAACATGCGGAAGACCGTGCTCATGAACAAGAAGAATTCCTTCCACACTCCTCCGCATCCCCATTTTGTCAAATTCATCCCTCATCCGTTGAAATCTTGCAGGAACCGACGGGTCCTTTTCATACAGAGGCTCTTTCGTTCCAAAAGTATAGTTCGTAAGAGGATACCTTCATATAAAATTTTAAAAACATCACATTCACAAATCTCTTTTCCACTTGTTCAGTCTCCCTGGATATTCAATTAGGATTATCAAACTACATAAGTCACCCATACCCCATAATTTCTGTTTCTAAACCAACCGTATTCAAATATCAAATAATCAACGAACGACAAAACCTAACTTACAAATGAATGGTTCGATTCAAATTCAGACTTGGCGTGATGTCATTCTTGCCCGGTGATTTATTATTTTGACTATGAGGCGGTGCAACTCCTGACGGCCATCCGGTTCTTCTGACAATTCCAGCCATTCCAATTTCGATTTAATTACTGACAACTATAATTCACTAGCAAATGTCACAGTGACTCAAAACTCACCGTTTCAATCTCTACACTTTAACAACACTTATTTTGATTATAATCCCTACCCTAACTGTCTTTTCAGCAATATACACACAAACAAATAAATTCCGTACAAACAATTTTTGTTCAAGCCGAATTCAAAAAACGGCTCTAAACAATTCTCGTCCCTTTAACAGGCTACACTAGTCTCAATGAAAATTCACCGACTCTGTGTTCAGCCAAACACTCCACAAGAGTATATATAAGTATGTGCGTAAATATAAACTCCGGCAAAGACGGCACAAACAGTACAAAGATATGTGTACTTAAAAGTAATAACAGCTCCACTGCTCTATGCATCGAGCATTTGCTAAGCCGCTTCCTTTCCTATCCCGTTTCCTCAGAGAGACATAGCGAAGCTGCAGCACAAACAAGATCAAGGAATGCAGTGCATAGTGTGTGTATATATTTTGTATTAGCAGTGCAATACCCAAATAGCCACGCCAAATGCTGTAAATGCTCAAAGGCTTGCAAGCTCTTTGTAAAACCCACGCAGTATATAGACACACGCATTGAAATCCTACCTCTACACACTTGAAATTACCGGTAATTATTAATAGCTTTGCGCATGAGATAGTGTCATCATAAGCCTCAAAATGTCAAAATGATTTCTTCAAAAAAGGACGCTGATTTGACAAATGAGTATGTATATAAACAGAGGACATCATAACAGAGGATAACGTTCTGCGACAATATTGTGCTCGTAAGGATTTGTATCCTATGATGTATGTATTTAATATCGGATAGAATTCATCATGTTAAACATTACCCTAGTAAATTTAAGTGATTACTTACATACCAGCAGGTTCGTAAATAAAAGATAGGAAGTTTGGGACTTTGGGAGCGAAGAAAGGCGGAGAAAATACATGCATGAGAAAGTACGCACACTGCTTGGGAGAGAAGAGCGGACTCACAATCAGCCCACACGTGAACAACGTTTCTTATGTGGAGAATGGAGAATATAAAATTATTTGCAAATTGGAACTACCCATCTTATTAGTTTTTCATAAGGAAGGAACTTTCGAATCTATCAGTGATTCCAACCAAAACTATTTTAACCAAAAACCATTTTAGCCAAATAAAATTCAACCGAAATAATCTCAACTAGAAACTTATTTAACCAAAAACCATTATAGCCAAATAAAATTCAACCAAAATGTTGCGAAGTTACAATACTATACAGAGTATTAAAATTCTATTGAATAATTTTTAAAATCTACAACGGGAAATAGTCGGAGCATGATGTCACTGAGAGCGGTAGAATGATGTGTTATTTGCCAGAGTAATCGTCACAATCTTATGTGAAAGACCTTATACAGGGTATGTAAATTTTAATCGGCCTGGAAAATGAATATAAAATTGTCCCTTAATTTGGGTAAATTCAGGGTCCGTACAGGTGCCCCAGTCTTGCGTTTTTGTACCCCCAATAGCTCATACTC
>JAQFXU010001242.1:0-31860 GCA_034693705.1 Spatulosminthurus flaviceps
ACCAGTTCATTTAACAGCGTGGGATTTGCCAAATGACCCGTCTTCCTGAGCATCTGCATATTTGCCACCAAATTGGATATCTGATTTGCAAAGGAAATCAAACTTTCGGGCTTTCCTTCCTTCGGTGTCGGAGTTGCTCGAACTTTTGCAACCATAGTCTCGATGACTTGGTCCGGCCTGCCAAACATCATCCCCAAAGTCTGCATCACTGATGAAACATTCTCTGGAATCCCCAGCACCGGCAGCACAGCTTCTCTAGCTTTACCCTTTAGCGCCTTGTTCAGCCTGAGCATATTTTCGTCATCAGACAAGCCACATACTTGGGTTGTCCTTTCATATTGGCGTAGGAACATGGGCCACTCCTCTGGATTTCCCGCGAACAATGGTAGCTCCTTACTAACTGTCTGCCTGGACAGCATTCGTTCCAGCCTGTGATTGGTCAGTACCAATTGCTCCTGTAGATAGTTGTTTTCCCCCAGGCCAGCCTGACTTTCACATGCTGGTTGATTTTCTTGCCATGATTTCACCTTTTCAATGGCAGCAGCTGGGTCGGGTTCAATTTCCACTGGACAAAGTTCAGCAGGATCATCCCCGTCACTGTCATTGCCTGCATTGTCAATGCACAATTTCTCCATTTCTAGTCGTCGCTTCTCAATTTCAGCTTTTCTTTCCAATTGTTTTTGCTCTACTTCCGCTTCTTTCTCCAAACGCTTTTTCTCCAACTCCACTTCCCTTAACAGCCTTTTCTGCTCCGCTTCCTCATGCAGCTTATTAATTCTCTCCATTGAGTCAATTTCAGCCTGCATTTTCAATCGGATAGCTTCACTTCTTTGGGATGGGGCAGTTGAGTAAAAGCTGGTTTTACTCTTTCGAGATTTCTTTGACATTACAGAAGCTTCATCATCGTATTTATTTTCGTCAACAAATAGCTTGTTTGCTTGGCTTGGTAGAGATTGTTGTCCCGCGCGACCAGCCACATCCCGTCGCTGCCTTGTTGGCGACGGTAAAGATGAGAATTCTGGCACTTGCCCTAGTCTCCGCCGACTTGGGTTTCTCAAAGGTGGATTTGCTGCATCCATTTTCAAGTAACTTTAAGTACCCTGTACTTTATAACTGAATTCAGATGATCCGGTTCGAAGGACCAGATGTTGGGGCCTCAACTTGGCTCCACGAATAAATAAGTCACAATATCGAACCCTTAATTCCCTACGAAGGACCAGTCCCTTTGGACACAACTTTAACCCGCTTTCCCGTCCCTACACCCGCCTATTCTTCACCTTCACCGAAGATGGAAGCCTTTGCTTCCCCGTGTGAACAATAGTGGAAGGACTTGTGAAAATAAGATGTGATGGTTTTCCCTTTTTAGCTTAGAGAAAATTACAACACGTCTTTATTGCTCACACGAAAGAAAACGAATCACTATTTTAACTTCATTCCATAATAAAGTCCGGACTGGCATTTGTTAACATTAGCCAGTCCAAAGTAGCCTACAAAATCAACTCATGAACTCGTAACAATTTTTAACACAAATAATAACAAATCTTCATCTCATCATTTCACTGTAGTCTTGACGACTACAGTCATTCATTCAAGCAGCAACAACATCAATTAACTTGAGCATACACATGTTCACAGATAGCTCTACTTCTAAATAAAGAGCATTCCTACAAATATGTATTGACTCACAGCTTGCAGTTTTGGCAAACCCCATTCAAGTTATTTCATCACTGAAAATAAACTATAATAATTAAACAACTCACCTATTAAATACAACATTGAGGAAACCCCAGAAGTTCCTTGTTTCGACATCCAACTTCAATATTTCCCTACTTCCTTTGACCAACAAGGTTGATTCATTTCGACAAAGTTTTGACCAATTTCTCCTCAGAAACATTTCTACAAATTCTAATTCTTTCAGCACTGACCCTGGAAAGTTCAAAATTAATCTCTAAAAATTGCAAAGTCGCTTGATGTCCAAGACACTTGTCTATATAACAACATACTTCAATTTTGACTGAATTCAAATGAGGGAATTTTAGTTTAAATTAACTAACGATTAGATACGTGATACGTCCGATGCATGCGACTTGACTGTTTATTTCGTCATTTTCGTCTTCTTATTTTATTTCGTCAAATATTCAATTTACCCTTACCGGGTTTTGTTTTGTGGCATCATTTAAAATAACAAGGACTACTTTTTTTATGAGGCTGGAGCTGGGGCACTCCGGCCCAAATTCGTTGCGGGGGCGGAGTGGAGTGAGTCGCAATTTTGTTGCTCAATTGTAGTATGTATATATATTTCAAGTAAAAATAATTACGTTGTGATATCCTTGGGTTGTTAGTGCAATGGAGCTGTGGCTTGACGACGGATGAGAACGTACTGGAGGAAATTTCAATTTTTTCGGCAGCCCTTTTGAGAGAATTTTTTTCTCATTGGTATTGGTAGTCGTGTGTCGTATGTGTGTATACCTGCTTATTATGCCGTAGTGTTATTTGCTACTGCATGAATTCTTATTATGTATTTGTATGCTGTTACGGTATGGTAAAGCCAGCATTGGTAGTACCAATGATTGGTAGTATGTAATTACTGAAAGTGGACGAAGAAAGAACATTGAGCTGAATAGTTCCAGTTTCCAGCCAACTTCTGTGCATGCAACGAGTTCCTTTGGTTAGGCTCGTTGGTTCATGGTTATTGAGATTTGTGACTGTGAGAGGGAGAGAAGTGGACGGAGGTGATCGGGAGCTGGAGGATTTGCTGGCGGAATTATTACCTTGAAAATTAGATAAAATTACTTATTGAGAAGTTAGTGTGAGATTTTGAATTTTATTATTTGAGTATTGCTAATGTATAAATTATAGTGGAGGGGAGCCGTGTCGCCGTGTGTGGCTGATGCTTTGTGCATGTTGTAAAAACGGGAAGGATAAACGTGAAAGAGTGAAAGGTAAGGAAGGGTGAGTGAGTAATGATTGGTTGATTGTGGTGCGGTGCTTTTACTCAGGGATTAAAGTTGGTTTGGTTAAAAAGTGAGTGTTCTTGATAGCTCGGTCGGATTGGAGTAATTTTGAAGAAGGGTTTGAGGCTGAGGAACTAATTGAAGTTGTTATTATTAGCTACTTATATTATAAATGTCTTAATAATTATTGTTTTTTTATGAGTGTGAATATGTGAGTGTTAGAAGGGAAGTCGTGGGAAATTGCTGTGGATTTTATAATAACGGAAAGTATAAAAATGATTTATTGCAATAATTGTGATTTTGGGATGTAGTTGAGCTTTCTTCTTTATTTTGAGCATCCGAACTGAAGAGGTAGTTTGGGAAATATGTATTTTAGGTTGTCAGGATTGTGAATGCGATGATGGATTTAATATTGGTATTGATTTGAATGTTTTCAGGTGGCGTGAGGAGTTGATTTTGAAGGGAACGGGAGAGACTTTATCAATCCGGTGATTACCATGGCGAATAGTTGTGGAGACGAAGCAACGAAAAAGCAGCTGGCGGAGGAAGCTAAGGAAGCTGCTAATGCGGCCTTTAAAAGTAAGATGACTTTTAGGGTAGTTGAGGGTATTGTGGAAATGCAAGGAATTTGGATGATGATCTTTTAACCGGTGTCTAGGCTTCTGAAGCAGACTGATTTGAATTTGAATTGTTACTGACACATTATTTATGGGGAATTATGGGGAGAGAATAAATAGTGGTGTAGTTTATTGAATATGTGTACATGTATCTAGGTGTTGTTGGTTTTAGATCAAGAGTATGGGCAAGCAATTGATTTGTACACAAAGGCCATTCAGATCTTGCCATCAGCAGTGTATTATGCGAACCGTAGTATAACTTATTTGCGGACGGAATGTGTCGGCTATGCCCTGA
This sequence comes from Spatulosminthurus flaviceps, assembly GCA_034693705.1. Classification (NCBI taxonomy): domain Eukaryota; kingdom Metazoa; phylum Arthropoda; class Collembola; order Symphypleona; family Sminthuridae; genus Spatulosminthurus; species Spatulosminthurus flaviceps. The sequence continues at coordinate 3,867 of JAQFXU010001242.1, forward strand.
CGGATGCCTCAAAAGCCATTGAACTAGATAAATCTTATGTAAAAGGATACTACCGCCGGGCGGCTGCTTACATGTCTATGGGAAAATTTAAACAAGCTTTAAAAGATTTTGAAACGGTAAGGACATCGTTTTGATGTATGGGGGTTAAAGGAGATGGATGTGTCAAACTTGATTGGTAATTTGTTTTGTGTGGGCAGGTTGTGAATGCTAGACCGAATGATAAGGATGCGAAGATTAAATTTAATGAATGTAGCAAGATCGTACGAAAATTAGCCTTCGAAAAAGCTATCAATGTAGATGATGGAAAGAAGTGTGTTGCAGAAACCTTGGAAGCAAATTTGGATAATATTGGTAAGCATGTAGTGATTGTTGTAACGTCATAATTCTTCGTGTGCTGGAATGAACTGTTAAGTGTTCCAGAGTACTGTAGTTGTAGATAATGAAAGTGTTGTACCGGTATCAATGACTTCACGTGATATTAATTTTAAATTCTAAAGTATACACAGAATCCTGTTATTATTAAAGCTTGGGTTTAGAGCAGAATGCTTTAAATCATGTTTTGTACTTATTTTGTCTTGTAGTTGTCGAAGAAAGCTACGCGGGACCTAAACTGGAAGATGGGAAAGTAACTCAGAATTTTGTCATGTCGTTAATGGAGTATTATAAGTCACAGAAAATACTTCATCGCAAATATGCCTACAAGGTAAAGTGTTTAATTTGCAGGCATTTTAAAGCCTTTTAGTCTAGCTTTGAACTTGAGTCATGTCTTTCCTACCAATTAAACTTTTTTAGATTTTAATCGACGTCAAAAAGTATCTCATTCAGCAGCCAACTCTTGTGGATGTCACAATACCAGATGACCGCGAATTTACGGTCTGTGGCGACATCCATGGCCAGTTTTACGACTTGATGAATATTTTCAAGATCAATGGTTTGCCATCGGAAACTAATCCTTATGTAAGTTAGAAAACATCCAATTTTCAACGCTATTGCTGTGTACTCGATTTCATTGATGATGATTTAAAATCGGTGTCTAGGCTTCTGATACAGATTGATTAGAATTTATTGTCTGTCTGAAATAATATGTTGCGTTACATTGTCTCTTCATTGCATTCTATGTGGTAATCGAAATGATTGACACGATTATTTTGAATATTTTAGCTGTTCAACGGGGACTTCGTGGATCGAGGTTCCTTCTCCGTCGAGTGTATTTTCGTATTATTCAGTTACAAGCTTCTATATCCCAATCATTTTTTCATGGCCAGAGGAAATCATGAAAGCTCAAACATGAATCAAATGTATGGTTTCGATGGAGAAGTCAAAGCAAAGTACAACGCTGAGCTTTCTGAGCTTTTTACAGAGGTATACAATTGGCTTCCACTCTGTCACTGTCTCAATAGTCGTGTGCTGGTAAGTAAATAAAGATGCAAGCGGTTTGTATTCTCTAAACAATAAATTACCAATGATGATTGTTAAAATCGGTGTCCAGGACTCTGAGAGAACCATGATTGATTTATTTGAGTTTTACCTCTGACGTATTTAGAAACAACCACTAAATTCCTGCATACTATTCGTGTCAGAGTAGTTTGGGTTTTTATGTATGTGAATTTTGCCACTTATTAGGTAATGCATGGTGGACTATTCTCCTCTGATGAAGTTACGTTGGACGATCTTCGCGGGATCGATCGAAACAGGCAACCTCCAGAAGAAGGTACAGTCAATATGCATAAGCATAGTTTATGGTTGATTTAAAAATTGGTCACGGTGGATATTTACGTAGTTTATTGATAAAGTTCTACGCGTGTTCGGACTTCGGAGTGTCAATGCTTTACTTACAATACTAGGTCTCATGTGCGAACTGCTGTGGTCCGATCCTCAAATGGCATATGGCCGAGCACCGTCTAAGCGTGGCGTAGGTATCCAGTTTGGTCCGGATGTAACAGAACGATTTATTACCAAGAACAAATTAGATTTTATTGTCCGTAGTCATGAAGTGAAGCCAGAAGGTTACGAAGTAGCTCATGATGGGAAATGTATCACAGTATTTTCTGCTCCTAACTACTGGTGAGCTGGATATTAAGAAAACATGATAAAAGATTGTTGCTGCATTTTCTCCAACTTGTTATGCCTTTGTCATTTGCAGTGATACAATAGGAAATAAGGGAGCCTTTATACGATTAAAAGGTGATCAAATGGTTCCTAAGTACACTACTTATGATGCAGTGGTAAGTTTCAAATTAGATGTTTTTAGATTGTTTGCCATAGTTATAGTTTGTAATATAACAACATTTGAATGAACTTGACGCTTCTTGTATTTTTGCAGCCTCATCCAGATATTAGACCCATGGCCTACGCTAACTCAATCCTCTCCATGATGTGCTAATCAAGTTATCGTTAGATTGAATATTATTATACAACGGATTATATCAGCTACAAGTTCATATCCATTATCTTGTCTCCCTGTACTTTGTTTTCGTATTTTTAGAATTTTAAATCTGAAGAATTAATTGTTTCTCTATATTTAAATTATTGTTGTTGTGTGTCTTAAACCATTTAGTTAGTAGTTGCTGTTAGTTCGTTAGTTGTTCGTTGTTCGTCGACTTGCTCATATGTACTACACCAATCATTTGATAATTTTATCATGAGGTTGCCTAAGAAATATTATTGGATGTCAAAGCGTACCAAAGTGAAATGTGTTAAGAAATATAAATCAGTTTGTACAATAATTAATGTGTGAAAGTGCACATTTACTATATACTGAATACTGGGTAAGTAATTACAACTTACAACATGTACTTCCAGCAACCTTCTCCCCTGACATTATTGTTCTCTCAGGCCTGAGCGTTTAGTTAAAGAATAAGATGTACATTTCTGTTCCCGCCAGCATATTACAAAACGTTAGTGTATATCAGTGTTTAACGTCCATTTATTTTCGCAATATGATTTACTTTTCGTAAATAATTCCGTCGTTCTCGCTATTAAATATCTCAGGTATTTTTTCCGGTTTAAGTTGTAGTTAATTCACATTAAAGTGTTGATTGCAAGTGTATTATCTACCATGTTCCCATTTGCCATTTAGATTTGATAGTTATGGTAATTGGTTAAGTACGTCCCGGATCCCCTATCCATGTACCTATTTCTTAAAGGATTTACTCAAACTCGGATATTTAGAAGCATTTTTATGTAAGAGTTAAGGGATGCTGAACCAAGATAATACTGAAAAGGCAATAATGCACCGTAAATTTTAAAAGGTTTTTGTCGTTGATAATATCAGAAAATGTAGTTTCTTCACATTTTTATTGAACTAGAAAAATCTATCTGCTACTAAAGGCAGACAAAAAGTGTATAACCCTTAAGATGAAGAATAAAAGTTTCCATTAAAAAATGAAATAATAATAATAACAAGAAAATGGCAGTTCGATTATATATCTCACCAATGGCAAGCTTGCATTGCACCTTAAAACATCCATCCTGTTGTGGCTATGGTGCTTAAGTTTTAAGGAAATAAGAAATAATACTCCAGCCTACACGACATAACTCTCACAATCGGACCAAGACATATAGAATACATATCGTATAATTATCCATACACTACTACTGCTGTCATACTGGGTTTTCACTTTCGCTATCGCTGTTCGCTTGTCAAAACTTTCATGCTATGCAGAATCCTATAGGATGGGATAAGTAAGCAATGTCTTAAAACGAGACTAACTTTTGCAAAAGAATATCTTGCGAACAAGTCAATATATACTTCGAAGTACTAACTCCATAATGAAAATGGAATTGTGGCACTACAGCTACATAACATTCACCTTGAAACTTACGAAGGCATACGGTGAGTCGCAGGATAAGAAGAAGATGAAGTTTTGGTTCGCAGTAGCTATCTACAGGATTTCCCTACACCCTGTCATAGAATGAGTTATCCCGTCCTACAACTCCATGTGTTTTTAGCTTCCCTACCACCTGAGCCTCCGTGGCGCAATTGGCTAGCGCGCTCGGCTGTTAACCGAGAGGTTGGTGGTTCGAGCCCACCCGGGGGCGAAAATTTTTTACTCCTGATTTACCTTTTTTAACTTTAATTAAATGCATGTTAAAATTTTTAATGTATCCATTCCTACAAAAGCTTCTCATCATAGACAATTTCTTATGTGCAAACTTTTGCTGACAGTGTGAAAAAAAGCTTTTGAAAAATTATTGCACACTTGAATGTTTATCCAATGATAGCACCGTACTATAATTAGCCTGGTATGTACGAATATCATACACACTATGTATATAGGATTAATATAAATGTGATGATATTACGAAGTCGATGTTTTTTTACACAAACAGGACTTGTTTATATTACCTAAAATATAATTTATATTTCCATCCGAATGTCATATTGATGTAAACTCTCATATGTGGTTTATGGCATTTGTATAATAAATAAAAATAATTACTTTGATTAAAAATATATATAATGCATACAAAGTCAACCCCAGCAATCTCTTATCCCATGACTTTTACCTAACCTTAACGGTATTGTATATATCATTCTGAGTGAACAAGTTAAAGTTGATAAACCATGTGAAAGCATATATTGTAAAGCATCAGATGATTAAAATAGTAATCATCTTTAACTGTAACCGTATAGATTAATTAATATTATTCATTATTCCTACGAGAAATTTTTATTGGAAAATATTCAATTCAACATCTATAAATTATTATTAATCCAACATCAAGCTAAAATATGAGGAAGGTTAGGTTCTGAAAATCATAGAAAAAACTGTTTAGCAACACCCGTTAAAAAGGTTTAAAAAAACTAAGGATCTTTATTGATCCTGGAAAGAACCCACGATCGATAACACTATGCTTGCAAAACATTTTCTTCTATTTGTTTGTGTGTATATCAAAGTCACTGTGAACAAAGTGTAACTACACTTGATAAATATTTATAATTTAAAAAATGATGGCGTTTATCTAATTGGAGTAAATAGCCTACGTTACGTATACCTTTTAGTCACATGAAGTATTTACTATACGCACACAAACTTGTCAAAACTCAAGAGATTTTTAAATCAAATGGCATAATAACCAAATAATACGACTCTTCCAAATTCTTAGGTATAGGGCAGGCCACAAATAAAGTATTCAGTCTCATGTATACATTCTCTTGGCTGCTTTAATTTAATACATTGACTTTCATGTGTGTCCGGAATCTGCACACAACAAATGCTTGACTTGAGCCACAAATAAAAATGTATTGACCGTCATCACACCACTCAACACGTAATTTTCCTTTCCATTTACTTACTTTACACAGTAGCAATGCTACAAAGTCTAAATTGTTTCAAAATCCGTAGCATGTATAGAGTATAGAATTGATGAGCAGTGTAGTTATAGCATTGTTTTGAAAAACAATAATAATCGAAATAATATCTTTGGTCGATGTGGGTAATTATGTATTACTTTCCTTTCTTACCTATTACACTTGCTCATCTCTTATTTCGTTGCCGGTACAATTTTAGCACATGTATTCATTCGGCAGCTTATTATAACCATTCGAAACATATACGTTCACTATTTAACCTGTATATCTTGCATATACTCTCGTTACATATGGGTTATGTAGGAATGTGATTCCATTATGTGTATCCGAAACAACATGCATTGTAAAAAATGAATTGATTTAATATTCCATAACTTTTGTGGATAACATCAACTTGGCCTAGGAGCAGTAAAATATTTACAATAATTATTATTTTTATTATTACAACTGTTTATTAGTATGCATGAATTCTCCATTCATTTCTACATTGCAGAAGATAGGAATTATTGTATGCTCCAATTGTGAGCATATGCACGTAACAATTCTTAAAACTGAAAGAATTCGACGTGCATAACAAACAATACATTTAATAAATGTGCAGTTTTCAAATGCAATGCAGTAAAATAATTCTCCAAGAGTACCCTACGAAGAGCTAAAAGATGTTTAAAGAATTTTTTCAAGAGAATTTCAAAAAGATTTTACGTCTTTAAAACAATACGTATGTACACATTTTAGAAAAATTACCCATGTATATTTAAATGTACATCTAAGCTATAAGATGATATATTTTGTATAGTTGTCAAAAGTAATGGTGAGAGTTTTGCTTCGCTGCTAGAGTGAGCCTGTGTGAGTACTATAGGAGTACAGCTCCCGCAGCATGGGAAGAGATATGGAGGTCTGATAATAATAAAATGATGCAGAAAAAGTGGCGACTGTCAAGTTCAAGGCCTTTTGAAGAAGATGGGAACTCCCCCAACTCTCCGGTTGCTCTCAGTTGAATTTCGAATCAGAGAGGAGCTTCTAAACCATCATAGCTTCACCAATAGTAGTAGTACTATAGGGAAGAAACTCATCATGCATTAAAGTATAGAATATCTATGGGAGAGTGAGTGAATATACGATATTAGAGACAGAGAGAGAGAGAGAGAGAGAACTTCAAAGCAACTTTCCTTTTCCCCTACCTGATTTAATATCTGGCACTCCTAACCGAGAGACCAACATAGCAACACATACACACGGACATCAAGAACTACATAATATTCAAAGACCAGCCCCATCGTCACCATCCCATCATCAGTCAGTTGACAATACCATCTTTAACAAGCCCCCCTATACACACACACACACACACACACACAAACACGTAACATTACAACATAAAGATACGCACGCTATAGTCAAGTTGTTTCTCATTTCAAATGAATTTCACCAGTCTCTAGAAGAAGAATAAAGCTGGAGCAACTTTATCCACATTTACTCCCTGTATACTATAGCAAAGTATAAGGTTTTAGTATATAGTAAAAAGACATTTTGTTATTATAGACAGTATATAGAAGGAAAAAAAACGTAGTAGTATTTAAATCCACTCTCCTCATCATCAAGCAGTTTCATCTCTTTGAAATATATACATGTTAGGAAAAGCCGCAGCGCAGCGCATCGCAAAAACCCATTCTGTATTATTACCCATTGGGATATTTACATTTTCTTAAAATATATTCCTCATTCACAAACTCCTCTCTTCCTTGCCATATACCCACAAAATAAATCCTTTATCCGAGAGCAAATAAAATCCAAAAAGTTCAGTACCGATTTTTTTTGTAAATACGTCGGAAAAGTTCCCATGCTATACAAAGTGACTATACTCAATGACTACTACATGTTTTTATCACCAATTATTATTATTGTTGTTGGTATAAATAAAATCATAACATGAACTCTTCTATATACAAGGATTAATCGACCGGTGACTTTTAAGGAATCCGCAAGAATTTTTCCAACTGATTTTTATATATTATCCAATGGACATTTTATATTCAAAGTGAAAAGTGAAGGATTTCACAATTTAAAGAAAAATAAAAATTATTCTTGTTCCGAAAAAACAAATAGGAAAGAACTGAATGTGGAAAAGAAAGAAATATTCTTCGAAGAATCTAAGAGTGAATTCGTAGAAAAACTTCTAAGGTGATTTGTGTATGTGTATTTGTTGTGCTCTTGTTCTTTTGGATTCCTCACCATCAACCTATATATTTCTTGTGATAATGGCCAAGGCCAGGGTCAACCTTTTATGCACACCCCAAAATAATCATCAGATTTACAATTTCAACTTCAAACAATATTTACTTTAGTATAACCGGGAATTGACATTGAGAAAAAATGGAAAGTCCAATGACGGATTAGAAAATTAAAGGAGGCTTTATTTCCTTCTATCTTTATACTTTCCCCCTTCCTATAATAATTATTATTATCACCCCTCCTCCCATTAACATAACATTATTTTTTTATGCATTTCCACCAACGGATTTTCCCAAAATAATATTTGTTTCTTTTAATACAATTGAATCTTCTAATCTTCTGGATTTCAAGCGAAAAGTATATTGGAAATGATAACTGCGCCTTTCGATTTTACTACATAAATTCCATTTTTGTCAGACGGTCAGTTGTAAATGAGGAGCCCAGAAAATATAAATGGCAGTTCATTAAAATAACTTTACCTGAGCTGTTGACAGAGAGAAATACACCGGCAACCGGAAATTCATTGTCAGTTTTATATTATTATTCTCAACCAGAAATACATACACGTCTATACAGTCCTATTTGGATAAAGGATATTGCTTTTTTCTCTCCTTGTAATCTCTGTTTTACTTTACATGACATTATAGAAAGACAGGAGAGAGAGAGAGAGAGAAAAGTACAGAGAAAACAAAATCAGCAATTCAACAAGAACTCTAACCTTGAAATCCTGACTGAAGAGCACGATCCAATCTATATACAATCGTCCCTTGTCAGAGAAAACCATTGGCGAGCGAGAAAATAGTCAATTTTTGTACCTTTATTGTAATTGCTTCTATTACCATACATTTAATACCTATAATATAACAAAGCTATATAGGAACATTTTAAATCTATTCCACATAAACGCATCTAAAAAAATATATCCAGCCATCTCTATAAAGATTTAAAAAATATATAAAAAATAATATATATATATACATATATATGTTCCTTTAATATAAGAAAAACTAATTCTATTATAAATCGTCATATAGCTACTACTATACAATAATATGTAAAGCAAAACACGATAATTAATTTCTTCTTTAGAAAAACACGTTGAACTTTATCGAGAAAAAAAGTGATTGAAAGCAGCTCTATAGAGTAAAAAAGAGTATATATTGACAAAAGTGAAACTAAAAGAAGGGTCGGAGTTGTAGAGTGAAGAAATCTCTTGTATTAAAAAAAGAGTTCTTTATAGACTGCTCTGCGTGTTTGTGAGAGGAAAAAAAACTTACCGGTAGACTTTCCCGGTATATGCGTGTATAGTATAGACAAAGGGAAGAAAGTATATGAAAGTTGGACACCTTGAACCATTCACAACTATCAGACATCAACTACCATACTGTTTACCTTCCACTTAGCTACACACGGGGAAATAATCTATAGACGATGTGAAAAATGGTAATGATTTTCAACATATTTGATAAAAATGAAATTATAATGTATTTTTATATATAAATAAGTACTTGTATAGAGATACAAGTTTACATAGTCTTATACAATGTGCCAATAATTTTCTAATGGTAATAACAGGTAATACATGGTCGTATATAGAGGAAATATTATATGGTACTATACACGCAACTATTTTCTATTTAGACGACTATAAGGGAAATATAGGGAGAGAGAGGAGCAACATTCTGGAGAAAAGGTTCTTCGATAATCAAGCCTTCCACTCGGCACTGCCACTCGACTGGATCTGGAACTGGTGGTTGCCTTGTCCTAACAAATACTGTCCATTTATAATTTTTTTAAAAATTTCAAGAAAATTACAACGACAGCCCACCCATGTGTTATTATTCCCTTGAGTTTACAACCCTTTGCGAGAAGAGACACTGATACAAAGAATAGTTCAAATTTTTAGGACGAAATTTTTTCTACTAAAAACTCAGGGATAAACTGGAAATGTGAATTTTTCCGATTTTCCATAGAAAAATAAACATTTGGTACTTACAATCTGAACTCTGTGTTGGTGTGAAAAAAAACTTGTGTTATTCTTGACATTGGCCTTGGATTTTTGATTGTGTCACGAAAAATAATTTTTGCCTGGATTATACTATCCTGTTTCTCTATATATGATTGAAAGATGAGGAAAATCTGCCGACAAGTGCTTTATTATTCAAAACCAGACGAGAGGATTTGAAGTTATTTACAAATTTTTCCTTGTCTTTTACTCTTGTATAATATTATTGTATTTACAAATATAGAAAAGAAGTTGAATTTTCACAAGAGTTTTGAGCGAATGTTACGAGAAAAAAAAACACACACACACATGCAAAATATTGTTATAACATTGAGTGAGAAAGCCATGCACCTTCAATTGATGTGTTTGTTGAATGAAAAATAATTCAATCAAAAGTCTACCATATAATTAGAATATAAATTGTTGGTGCTACGATCTTTATCATCTGTTCTGTGATACAAGTGCAACATTTTCTCATTCTATTGTCTAAATAAATCACGTGTGGACAACAACTTTTAGGTGGTTATAAAAAACATTTCGAAGAATTTTTTCTCTAAACTTATTACATAAAGTCTTTCAAAGCAAGTCCCTTTTATTTTCCTTACTTGCTTTGAAATAATATATATAAAATATTTAAAAACAGAAAAAAAAGTTTCAACTCTAATAATTTTACTGTACTCTCACCTATATATCTATTTGCAACCCAAGAACTATATTCGATACTCCGGAATATTTATACAGTGTACAAAATTTACGAAGGAGACCTTGCGAACAATTTTGTATTGGGGGAAAAGGACTCAAAGCAAATCCGCGTTTTTTATTCAGAGTGTCCATTTAAGTCAAGGCCCACCGATCCATTTCTCAACTCTTGTGACAAAACTGACGACTGAGCAATACCCATATAAAGCTCTTTATACACACCCGAAAAAGCCATGGACGGCTGGACTTCCTCTGACCATTTGGTAAGAACTTTGCTGTATATTATTTACCCATTATTATTGAATATCGATTATTTTAAATCATTTTCCCACAAGACCTAGACCTGCTTCTTTCTCCAGGAACCTAATACCCCACATACAGAGGTTATACCTGTACTCCTACATTTCCTATGTCCTATCTTCACCATCATTTACTCATTCAATGTATTGCAATTTCATAGTTATAAATAATTCCCTCAGAATATTTCATAGCCAGGGAATTTTCTGTCTACAGAAATAAATCTTTGGTGGAAAAACATTTTTTTTCACGGGAAAATCCCTCATAATTCTTAAAATAAGAATATTCACATAGTAGTAGGATATAATAACGCTATTGCGTAGTTCACTCTACACTCATTATTATTTTCCGGCCATATAGAAAAATACAAGTTGACGTGTGAGGATTGAGGTGTACTGTATTGTATAGGATGTACATACATATATAATTACATATGTAGCTTATGTATGATCATCTTTGTTATTTATCTACTACTCTATATGAGAATGCAGAAGTGAGTGTTTTTTTTCATGTGCGTGTACAGACATTTCATCCTTTATCTCTTCTATAGAAGATAGATTCTCTGCATCACACATGACAACACAGGTGTATACGTCATTGTAATGAGCAATATGATACATAGCTACACATAATATACTGTCTATCACCATTGCAGCTGCTTTGATAAGAGTGCAAGTGAAAATATTATTATTATTATTTTTCTTCTTCTCCAACTGGGTTTTTAAACTAGCAAGGTAAATAGCCTGCGTGATTTTTAACTTGAAAATATACATACAACCCTTTGCAATAATTAAAATAATTAATAACTTTAACGAACGTAATGAGAATTTAAACTTGGAATAAAATTTCTATGGATTAATTATTATGACTATGGATGAAATGACGTATATTACATAGGATAGATTTAAATAAGTAGATATATTCAGCTCTTTTAACCTCCCTTGTGTATAACGCTTAGGTCCTCTTCTACCTGTGCTGTATATAAATAGAAGAGGAGCGTGCAAATTAAAATGTGCAATTTTCGATAGAAGAATGAAACTTAACTGGCCATGGAGCCATATTGGCTGTGTAAATTGTACGTGTATGTATATGTAAATGTATGTAGTAGAGGAATCTTACGTGCATTCACAAGTAACATAAATCAGTGTCGGGTAGGGGGAAACTCTGACCTTGAAAATACACATTATTATTAACTATTGAATAGAACTGCATGTTCTATAGTATCTCTCTCGCTTTTTCGTATAATAGCACATGTAAATATGTATGAAGGCATCAAGACTTATCTTTTTCCACGTAAATTTTCATGACTTTCTCAGCCCTAAAGATTTGAGTATTTCCCAATCTCCTGTACAGTAAATATTTTTGTATTCAAACGCCAATCCTCCTTTTTAAACTTCTTTCATGGATAAATTTTAATTTTTAGTTACTCCTTCTTTTACACGTTGAGAATTTAATATGTCACTGATCCTACCCTGAAACCTAAAAAAACGCTTGAACAGAGCCAGTTCCGTTTATAAATTAAGCGTATAGACGATCGTTTGTCTGGCAACAAATGAATATAGCCGAAAGTTTTAATAAAAATAAAAAGAATGGGTGAGAAAAGAAACACTCATACTCTTACCATTGTAAATGGATGTGAATGAGGGAGCTACATAGCTAATTAACATCATTTACATTGCATTGGCTTCAACGAAATTTCAGACAATGAAAAGTTTCCAGACGATTTTCCTGGATCGGGTATATGTAGTTTTCTGTTATTATCACAGCAGCCTTTACATTTATTAATACAAAACTCTGTCGAAACTCGATCATTGATACGTTGGATTTTCTATGGGCTTCTCCTATATATACAGAGCCAATGTGTCTGGATAAGTTTCCATTTAGCTTTATATATTGGCAAATGTGTGTGGTAAACAAACTGAGTAATAATATGTTTTCTCAATTTCTATGTAATATAAGATAATAATATGGATGTAGAGTTACGTGGGCTTTAGCCTTTTGTTAGTTTACCTCAAACTCTGTTTATATATACATGTAGAGGTTAGCCATGAACCTGTCGTCTGGTTTTATTTGTAGTAATTGATGCTATTGCAACATTATTGTCAAGAAGAAATTAAACAAATTGCCATAAATATTTCCATATTCTATGATACAGGACCAGGGAAATAATTGAGGATAATTAAACTCTCATATGGTTGAGACGTTGAGGGCTACCTCAACTTTATACTTGAATTTTATTCCCTTGAATTTTTCACCCAATTTTATACATTCAATAATAAATGGAGACATGTTTTGTCTGGAAGCATTGCTAAATATTTAGTTTCTCCGGTTTTACGTACAGGTTCGTATATATATTGGTGTGTGTGAATATATTAGCTAGGATTTTGCCTATACGTATACAATAGATATTGCTATATATTATATTGAGCTACATGGAAGGAAATATACCTCTTGAGAGGCTTTAATGGAAATTTGATTTTGGTATATGTGGATTCCCTGGTAAAAGGACGGCTGCTTTGGATTCGGCTCGAACTGGTTCCTGTGATCGATAATCTTTATATACTATAGCTATATTCCCCATTATCTTTCGGTTATCGGGCCGGGGAGTGTACCAGAGTTATAATTTCCTTTGACTACATGGAAATCTAAATTGTTTTCATCTAAAACATAGAATTGGCTTGGTAATCGGTAGTTTTGCAAACTTAATTCAATAATTATTAGTCCATAAATTATTACCATGACCAAATGTACTAAGGGAAATTTAGGCTGTCAAATATTCTCAAGGATATTGAATGGAAGTTTTCGTGAATAGTCAAATTGGTTGGAACAAGTAGGCTATTAATTTACATCGTGTAGTTAGAAGTTAAAGGATAAGGATTTTATCCTCAAAATATTTGTCCCTTCTTTCAAGAGATCTTCAATCAGTTTATTTAAAAATAAACCTCCAACTACACACACAGACAGATTGTGGCTTATTTAACTAAATAAATACATAGAGCACGTCCGTAGGAAAATAAGCTTTAAATTGTTTTTATACGGACAATTGCATAAAATCATCTGATGGGGAGACATTTGATAAGGAACTAGCACTTTAATAAACATTGGTTTGTGTGTGCGATTTCATTATACAATGTAAGTACGATGTAGCATCCTGTAATAAAATTACTACAATTTCCCTTTTAGTTTACGATTAATGCTCCTATACATACCCAAAAACTCCAGTGATGTACTGTAGATATATAGAAGTAAAGGAAACCTTGAAACAGGGAAAATTTGATGGAATCTAATTACACATTTTGTCCAGCTATGACATGGCATGCTCCATTGTATTTAAAACGTGATGAATTTCAAATGCTGAACAAAGCATAACATTTCTCCATGTTTGAATATCATCTCCTCTCGTACATTTTCTAGTATATTATACAAACGTTACACACGTAAAAATAAATTGATGGGAAATTGTTTTTAGTTTCTCGTGCGGAAAGTCACAGAATTGCATGCAAACTTCCTGGTAAAATGTTCCGAGAGCTCTTTAATTTCATTCCTATTTACTTTGACAAGCCTGAGTCTTGATTTCAAGGAAATGGCTCTAAATGAATGGCTTTGCCTTTGCGGATATACAAATCCAGAAAGGTCTCGAATAATCCCAAAAAAGTGCACGTTTTACAGCTGATTTCTTGGTCGTATTTTACTATTTAAAGCCCATTCGGCTCATTGATGTATAATAAAAGGGCTGGTTTTGAATTCTCCAAGAGTTCGCAGTAGAATCTCAGAGACATTTAAATGCTGTACGAGTTGTATTTAATTTAAAAATCAGAGAACTGTATATTAATGGCTTTTGAACGATACTCTTGATTTTTTATCATTTTGTTAATTTACATGGAGAGAAAGAAAGAGATAGAGAGAGAGAGTTTTAAAAAAATACTTTTATAGCCCTATCGTAGTCTACTATATTGCAATGTAGTAATGTGAGAGGCATAGGCTGACACATATGCTAATAAATCCTAAACTGGAATTGCAAATGACCATTGGAGAACTTTATTATATAGAGATACTTATCACCTGAACAACTGACTGGTTTTTGTCCCAACCATAAATTCTCTGCTCATGACATGATCGAGTATCTGCATAGTTTTTCTCTCTTTGTATGCACGTACGTTCTAATGTATGGCAGAACATTGTGTTTAGATCCATAGTTTTTTATTTAACTCCCCGGACATCCCAACCCTCGTTACACAACGTCATTCACATTTCATTTAACTTGTCGTAATAATTACCTTTGAAAATTTCTCCATACAAATCAACCAAGGATAATAACAAATGCATCTTTACACATAAAATATACATATCCACTTAACTTTTCAAGTTCGGGCTAAAAGTTCAACCCTTTTTTCCAACTCTTTCACTTTCATATATGTAATTCAGTTCTATAGACGTTAATTTCTTATACCACCACCGTAAAAACTACAATATAACATGAAGAGCTCTGAGCACCAGAAACTCCTACTTTTTTAATACCTTTTAACATATGTATAGCAACTTTCCCGAGAATTTCAACTGCAAATTATTACTTTTACACTGCAGGACACAATAGAAGAATCCTCAGTATGTAATTTTCAAGGAAAAAAGAACCAAGAATTGTGTGTGTAGTTACATTTTATAGGAATATATCCATGTGGTAAAATTTTTTTTAATGAAAATACTCGTGTTTATGATGAATGTCAGAAAAGGTACCTCTGACAGGTTGTAATTAAGCTGGGTTATAATGTACTGCATATATATGATGATGACC
Source organism: Spatulosminthurus flaviceps (assembly GCA_034693705.1). Lineage (NCBI taxonomy): Eukaryota > Metazoa > Arthropoda > Collembola > Symphypleona > Sminthuridae > Spatulosminthurus > Spatulosminthurus flaviceps. The sequence goes on from JAQFXU010001242.1 coordinate 19,206, forward strand.
ACTTGAGGGATATCTGGAAAATCCTATTATCTACATAGATACCTTAAAATATACACATGTATAGATGTATAGCTACTTATGAAAGTATCAAAGTATGTAAAAAATGGCATGAATTGACTGAATGCAGTGTTGGCAAAAACCCAGGGTTTTTGGCAAAAACCCAATAACCCTGGGTTTTTGGGTTTTTGTGGGTTTTTGGGCTTTTGGGCAATTGGGTTTTTGGTATGTACATTCCCATATAAAAGGTCCCCAATCTCATTTAAACTTTGTTTTGTAAACTTTTCGTGCTGTAAATCCGTTGAATATCTAAAAATGCTTAAATTAAACATTAATTTGATAAAAATAATTTAAATATTAATATTACAAAATATACACTGACAACATGCGCATGTGTAGTATATTAGTAATACACAGTACATTTACAATAGTAATAATTATATATATAAGTACATTAATATCGTTATTTTGTCATTAAAACGACCAAAATAATTAATTATTATTTTACTTATAACTATTATTAAGCTCTAATATTTAGAAAGTGTTAAACTTCCACGAAAAGAGCAATAATACAATTGTGGCGCGCATATTTTCCCCGCCTAAAAGCAAAAACCCATTTACCCAAAAACCCAGAATTTTTGATACCCAAAAACCACACAAAAACCCACAAAAACCCAAAAACCCAGGGCTTTTGGGTTTTTGCCTGTGCCAACACTGACTGAATGTAGAAAAACTTACACTCAACTACACGTGTAATGCATCCTATGATTGATGAACTTGGGTCAATGTGTAAAAAGATGGGGTAGTTGATTTCAATAAGAATTTTATATTACGACATACCTAGATAGTGGGCAGATTGATTATGAATATATGGTTTGAGTAATTTCAAGGAAAAAAATATTAATTATTAATATTATAGTAAATAAAACTATACTATAGTTATTAGAATGGAATAATATATAAGTCCGTTATAGTTTGTGCATGAGGGACGTAATAAAAAATAGGGAATTTTGACTAAATTATGAAATATTTTTTTGCTCTGTGTATATATTAAGTAACATTGATTATAAAGGAGGTGTGTAAGAGTTATGTAAATGGCTATTTTCATGTTTCGCTTTCATTTATGAATTGATATTCTTGGGAGAGAGAGAGAGAGAGAAGCAGAGGTGCATTAAAAGTAGAAGAGTGTAAGTATAAGGGGAAGCTCTGTGGTAATATTTTCCTATACCATAGCGAGAGAGTAACATTAGGAAGGATTCAAATAAAGTGTTAGTGGTGAGTATGGTATGGGCAGAAAAGTAGCACAGCTTTGCCTTGGCATTGGCGAAGGTTCTAACATTGGCAATGGCAGTGGAAGTTGGAGAGAGAGGAGTAGCACAAAATGAAGGCTACAGTACAACAACCAAGTTGAAGGTTTCACAACTCTCGTATAGAACACGAGGCGATGTTAGCAGAGGAAACTTTTCAGAGTCAAGAGTAGATTGTGTGGGTACGTAACACATTATACAGCGGTATTGATTTTCTTCTCCTGTTTATCTCTCTCATATACAATACTCGTTTCCTCTCGTTCTCTCTCTCTCTCTCTATTTCTATATCTCCAGCCACTCACATATCACACTAGCTTTTTCCTATACTATACGGGTAAAGTTTTGGACCCGGGTACTCTTTGTACGTACTACATTTATCGACATTCTCAGGCTTCCTTCTCTCTTTCTATACCTTTAGCAAGTCCATGCTTGCACAGGATTTTTACCTACGTATATTTTCTCTCAACATAGGACCTATATTTTTTTGCAGAGAAATCGACCCACGAAAAAAACATTAGGCTGTGCCAGGTTGTCAGAAATTGTCTTATACTCGCAACTTTAACTTACATTTTCTGAATTGACAATAATTTTAAGCTTCTTCCTTAAAATAATAAATTCCGATGATAAAAAATGTTACTAAATTGTCATTATGCATATGTACTAAAATAAATAAAAAACTCTCTTGCTAAAAATGCATTTGAAAATTTAGGGGGAAAATTGTATGCAAATAGAAAGGAAAACATGAGGTTAAAATGAAGGGATAAAAAAGAGTGGAATAATTTGGAATAGATTTTTATCATACAGAATATTATAGAGCAAGGCAATAAAAATGATATAGAGAAAAATTACAAGGAAATAGGTAGATGGAATGAGGATATTGCAATTAATACATATATGGATTATGTATTTTAAAATATTAGAGACTCTTTGGGGAAATATGAAGGCACGTAAGTATTTTTATAAATGTACAAGAGATACATGCGCACGTGTTCCGTGGTTCTCAGAGTATGCAGTAGTGTTAGTGTATATAGATATGGGATAAAATGATAAAAAGCCGCAAATTTTTTTATCACTGGAAGTTTCATCCCTTTCCTCATTTAACTCTCTTTAATCTCGTAATTAGCTTTTTTTCCATCATAAAATATATATGTGTTCCTATTTCCTACACAGCAGCCTACCTTCCTTCATAGGGATACCATCATTCTTTATTTCTCCTAATGCGTCTTATATACAGAGCATATTAACTAAATTTTATGACTACTACAATGGGAATCATGTGCATACGAAAATTATATGTATGATCGCACTACAATGTACATTTTACATGAACATCCATACTAAATATTTTTATTCTCATGTAGTGGTTTAAATCCTGGAATAAATAGTAATTTCAGTGTACAGCATTTCTCTGTATGTATCTATACATAATGGAATATATATTTTTTCAGTATGCTCCATAGTTACAGAGAATATTCAGTAATTCGTGTTGGGATTTCAAAGGTGTACCTTTACATAATAATTGAATGTACTATAATATAATGTACATAAGGGAAAACGTATGAATCCCATGTCTATATGATTCTATATGAAGGGTAGTATGTATACGGATCTGTGGTAACATTTGGTATCAGTATTCATGGTGGATCTTTGGTATGTAATAATGTAGTAAAATTATGTAATGTTGTCCCATGCATGTTTATCAGTTATGTGGGGAATAGAAAATGTCTAAAAGCAAGGACATTTGACATGGAAGAGCTTAAATGCATCGTAATTTGGATGCAGTTTGCAATCTCTCTCCCTTACTCACTCTCTCACTTATAAACATTATATGTATGCACTCACTTTTCTGCATACACACACACAAACCAACTAGATATCGTCGGTTCAAGGTTTTGTCTTAATAATGACTTATAAAATATGTATGGGCATCATCTGTAGCATTTAAATCTGTTACAATTCTCTTAAACATATACAGAGAGATTTCAAAGCGTGGTATTAAATATACATATGTAATATTATATACAAGCTATGTATATAAGCCCTACTAATGCATTTACCCCCTCCTGGACTACCCTTGTCATAGGTTTTTTTCCCTTCAAATTTTAGGGTTAACCATAAAATTTTTATTTTGGGATCAGCAGGTACAGATACTCTCTTTAAAAATATCGTCATATTTAGTTGTGTATATGACTCTGAGCTTTATTTCCTTACGAAAATATTATATAGACACTTTGAGGATTATTATAGCTAATAATAAGATTGTATTTAATTTTTTAGTGCTGTTGGGTCGTAATAATTTCTGTTTTAAGTAGATATATACAATTGTTATATGTGTATTATTTGAGCCATTTTGACTACGGCCTCTGCTTCGGCAACAACAAGTTTATAGGAATTTTACGACCAACTCTGATACGAAACTTTTCCTTAAGGATGTACAATATACAGAATAGTAAATGTATATAGGGACGTAAAGATTTTTTTAGATGGTCTTATCTAGAGAGAATTATTGGATCTTGGGAAAACATAAACAAAATTATTTTTTTATAAATTTTACTATGTACTAAGTGATATAACAGGGGGTTCAGGGATTTACTGTGGTATGCAGGCATTTCATTGCCAGGGACAGTGGCTGCTGTAACTATGTCAGTAGTTTATTAAATATAAAGGGAGATTTAAAGAAAAATATGAGTATTATTTATACTGTAAATTTTAGGATCACTCTCAGTAGTGTTTCCACATAAATAGTTCAAGGAAAGAGTGAGAGGAAAGAGAGAGACAGAGAGAGAATAAAATTTGTAAGCAAGGACTAAAACTGTAATTCGTTTCCGCAAATATTTATATGGAACTTTTGCATACATAAAAAATTTTATATAAGAGTGTACAATTTTTGAGTTGATCCTATTTTTATAGTACTTTTGGATAAAGAAACTAATATGGGACAGATGATAATTCTCAAGTTATAGTTGCATAGGAATTAATTTTTTTTATAAAAATAATATGCATATGTGGATATCTATTGAATTTTAAAAGAATTTAGGCTCCTTATTTATGAGGATGATGTGATGATGCAGGGATTTTGTAATAGTATGTGCATAGGAATAATAATAGAGCTATAGGAGCTATAGGAGCAATAAAGAGGAAAAGATTGCAAGTGCTAAAAAGAAGAAGACGAGTTTCTCAAGTGGAGTCCTATGCCAGGCTAGAGAGTTAAAAATATTGGGGAAATTTTTTGTTGTCTATCTTCGGTTCCTTCCTCCCGTCCTATTGCCATGCAAGCTATATTTAACAAATTCATGAGAGCGTTGAGGAACAAGACACGAGTGAGGAAAAAATCTACTCTTGAAAATAATCTATTCCTTCGTCTCTCTCTCTCTCTCTCTTCCATAGTACACTTGTACACATATCTATTAACCTCTTTTTCTCTCTAAGAACATGTGTCTTGGAATTTTATTTTACGATTTATAAATATTTACTAATATTAATAAATTCTCAACAATATATTGTTAATGGTAGGTGACTTTTTTATCGTCAACTTTTGCATATTTCCAACTTGTAGTAATTATGCATGGTATTTTCCTACCCCATCGATCCACTGATTTAGTGTTCCGCTCAAAAAGTTAGATACAAATTTTTATCATTTCTATTCATTCCCTTACTAAATTACATTTGCTTGTAGAACAACCCTTTAAATTTGTAGGGAAACTTGATTCTATTTCAAGTTTATTCATTCAACTTGGCTAATGCATCTCATGGTTTTTTACGTAACACCTATAAAATATGATTTTCTCAATGTTCCTGTTTACATGTGGATTGGATAAATGCATTTTGAGGAGAGGCAGTGTGAGAAATGTAAACTTGAAAGGCACATGACATTTTTAACAAAGAGCAGATGAAAAACTAGTGCTTTGAAAGATGAGGAGTATTGATAAGGGGCTTACACTAAAAGGGAATTTTCAGAGGATTTTCTCAGATTTAAATTTCCTATAGCATATAAGTATATGGACAATATTACAAATCGGTTTTTTTAAAGAAAGAGTTTATCTTTTTTCTTCTTCACACCATTTGGAACTTGTCAAAGGGATTTTTGGCCAGAATTTTGAAGGAAACGTTACTCCGAACCTGCTACTCTTAAAAGTTTTCCTGTCCAATTGGTGTAATCAAAATATAAACAACGTCTGGAAACTATAGCTATTTTTAATGTTCCTCTCCTTCCTATTGAAAAACTATGTTAACATTTTATGTATAGACGGAGCTTGTCTCGCCTTGGTTTAATATTATTTGACGAGTCTTGTTACTACTAATAACTCTTTTTTTTAAACATGTGTTTTTCCTCCGCAAACAGCTTTTCCTTACATTTTGCTTCCTCCTCCATCCCTGTATATATATTCCCTGTAGTTATGATACAATTTAAGTACATGTTTTTTAAAGGTAAAACGTTATGGAAAATTACATTTGAGTAGCATCGTTTGTCATTCAATTACAATTCGACTGTACTTTAGGAATAATTAGTATTGAGTGGTGTTGGTATCGAATTAGACAAATTTCTATTCCGAGACTGGTTGAATATTATTTGTAGGGATGTGTGTAATGCTATAAAGTGTATTAAATTGGCAATGACAGTCAAGGGGCTTAGATGTGAGGTAGAATAAAAAGGAATGACGTTGAGTGAAATGAGGGAAATTCTAAAATAAATAAATAAACAAATGAGAATTCTTCTATTATGGCGACTTTCAAGCAAGTGTTCTTTTTGTATTTTTCTACTCAGTGTCAGTGTGTACAGAGAATTTGTATTTACAATTATGTATGTAGGACCATAGAACATTAACATGCATTATTCAACATGAGGTGTTAATACAGTTGTTAAACATTTTCCAAACCGCATAGACATAAATGCATGGAATAATGGTAGGAAAAGAATTCCAGAATTTTATCTCATCTTATATTAATCATGGAATTTGAGATTTTTTTAACTATGTTTTTTGAAAATATGAACAATGTTTAAGGTTTTTTTGAATATATGTAAGTAATATTAATGTAGGAGTTACAAGTTACTAAAAATCTGACAAAATAATTAACAAATTATAGTAATAAATTGTATAGGTCGTGTCGGTATTAAACTTCATCATCTAAAAATCGTCTAGTTAATTTCTGTTCGTTAGAGCATCTTGAAAATTCAAATAAAAATTGATCTTGAAAAAATATGAAAACAAAAAATTTTGAATGAAAATCCTCACATGGAATATTAAATCTACAGAAGTTACCTAACAAGTGTGAGCTATAAAGTTTAGTCCGGGGATTTATTTGGTTTTCGCAAATTTAATTTATTCAATTAAGTAGTAGCTACTATACTAGTTAATACGACAACATTATTCTTAAAACCTTGATCGCATTTGATATTCCATCAATATATTGTGAAACATGCATTCCTACTTAAGCTCGTTCGGAAAAACTATGTGATGTGATAAAATATATTACATTTGCCATACGCATATATAAGACCAAGGTATTCCTTTGTGAAACTTACCTTATAGAAATTACCTTTCAAGCATGGATGATGTGATGAAGGAAAAAAACCAATGTCAAGTGTGACAATTCTTTCTGCCGGCATATTATACTCCTCCTCCCTTGTTTAAATGTCACTTGCGGATTATTCCCTTTGCCATTTTGTTGTATAGCCTAAAAGCGTTCCATTTACTCATATAGACTTTCCTAAAGGGTAACATCTGCAATATTTTATCCATCACCCACAGCGCCAAAACCTCCTTTACGATAAGACGCTCCTCCTGTGTATGTGTGCAGGGAAAAAGAAATTCTTTTTTCCAGACGATTTTACCAGGAAGGATTATGCAATTGGGAGTCAAGTGTGTCTGATTTCCAATTTATTTTATGCCTGTCTTGAAACGTGAGCGAGTGGAGGAGTAAACAGAAAAAGAAGCGAGTTTCAATAGCAGAAGCTTCCACAGAATTTAAATCATGGGAACAACGAAGCAGAAACTGAAAGAGCCATATTGTATTCATGGATTTTCTAGTAGTAGTATAGTACTTGTTCCTATAATAATAATACTCTTAAACTACTAACAGAAAATCCGATCAACTTGAGCATACATTTTAAAATACATTTGTTTTAAAGCTACATATAGATGAAACTGCTGCTGAAAAAAGCTCGTGTTATAAAATCATCATATAAATTCTGGATTCAGTATGTAAAGTTTTGTATTTGCCATTGCTATACTTCATTGTCTTCATTACAGTTTTGAAAGTGAGAAGTACATTTCGAAAGAACATACTTAAATAGAACGTTATTAGTTCATATGCCAATACTTAAACATAGAATGTCATTTTGGCTGGTGTAACATAAAATATAAATACATGAAAAAAAACAATCTTTCCCTAGTCGTGAATGATTTGTACATTATATTTACACTTACTACACATATGAGGTTAGTCGTGGTGCATAGATTAGCTGAAAATGAAATGATGATGGATCTATACATGCTTTTGAAAGTACCCTATGAACCTAAACTATATAATGAATGCTTTACTATTGATTAGCACTAACAGGAGCTTAACGTTGTAGTCAGAGCATAAGAATATTCGCCACTGAGTGAGATTTCATCAATGGAGATTTTTTCATAGCTCCATATGTTATTTATATGTAGTATTATGCTGCTGTCGCCATGCATTCTGTTCTTGAAAGTTTAGAATTGTTCTGTGGTACTATACAATAATTATTATTATTTGCATATTATGTATGTACAGACCTATGAGTATCTTTACAAATACCAAAGCATTCCTCCCATTAAATTTATTTTTGTACATCCCATCTCCATAGAAAAATGTTACGGCCATGATAAAGAACTTGTAACCTCCTAGCCCCTCAAGACACATACCAGAGGTTATGGAACGATTACTTGTGTGTCTTTTTCATTCATATAATTTCCAAGGATTATATAATATATATGTAATGCACGTATAGTAAGTAGTAAAAATAATTAGCTCTAGTTTAATAAGTTGCTCCATTTTTCTATACATGCAATTTTTTCACATTCGATTTATATACGATTCTTTCTAAAGTACATAATTGCGTAAATATATGAAGCACATCTTTGAGTCTACATTATTTTCAAACGCCAACTGCGAAAGAGATTTGAACTCCTGAGTTGGAGTTTAGCCAGCGTAAGTGTGTATATGTATGGCGTAAACTGTACTAATGCATAATACTTGAGAAGAGCCGTTGTTAGAAAACAATTCAGCAGAAAAATCCAAAAAGCTTTGAGGGCCAATTATTCCAATTTCCAAGTCCGTGTTATCCTAAGCATGGTATGTATTTTATTTTTTATTTAAGTTACTTATGCACAATGGTCTAGTATTCTCATTCTCCGTGTGTATCGAGAGCACATGAGAATAATAATAATTCCAGACGTATCTTTAATCCTTTATCATTAAACCAACCACGATTGTTATTGTAAGCATTGTCCCTTTTCAAAAGTAACAACTACCTACCCAATTTGGTATGATATGGCCAGTGCAGTAGGGGTAGTTTATGTACATAAAATCATATAATGTCGTGTAAACTATATACGTTATGGTGTGGAACTCCACAGATGGGAAAAGCTTTTTTCAATTTAATATATAGTAGATTTACTTAACTCTCTGGATTAACATTGCATGTCAGCCGAGGAGGCATGCAAAACAAAACATGAAAATTTCCATTCAGTCCATAACTTCCATGCTCTTTCATTCTCTGTAAAAATCTGAAGCTTTACTGTATGTATATTGAAGAAGATACTTGTGCCGTGCATAAAAGTTTATATGTTTATAGTCGTTACATGCAGAAAATGTTATACAATGTACACTGGAGAAGCATTTGAATCTATGTGGCTTCTATAGAATTGAGATATGATAAAAGAGAGCTCCGCACAAATTATTTCTTGTCAACTAACAATTTTGTTAGGGGTGGTCCACTAGAGAATTTACGATGATGAGGAGAGGATTTCCTTCAAGCTCGTTAATTTCTCTTGTATATATATTTACATCAACTTTTGGATGAAATTCAAAAAAGAGCTTAAAAAGGCTAAATTACGCTTGAACATATGGGCATAGATTACAGGGACGAGATTCTACGATTCCTACCGAACAGGGTGTGTATGTGTGTGTGTAGAGGAATTGTTATTTAAAAATCGTTACGCAATATTCAAATATGTAATATGGTGAATTTTATGGACAGAATGTGTATACTAATGTGCGCTAGTATTTGTATACCTCAGGGAGTACACTATACTGTAAATAGAGACAAAATGTATGTAAAAAAAGAAGAAACTACGAGTAGAGATGCAATGTCATGCCTGAAGGAAAGAGGGTTTAAGGTAAGGAAGGAAGGATAAAAAAATAGTGTAGAAATTCTTTACTTTTTCCTATTAGCATATACAGGGAGAGTTTTATGCTGTAAATAACATTTATTCTATATACAGTTGAATATTGGCAGAGAATTCTTGCGAAAATATGCATGTCTTTTTGTATTACACATATGCATGCACTTGTTCAAGTTTTGTGTTCACTAGGATTTTTTTTCTGCGGCTGCTTCTGTATATACTCCTGCTGGTGTTCTGCTCTTGGCGTTTAAATTTGTGTGTGTCAGCGTGTGTGTGTGTAGAAATTGGAGAGTATTATAGGCCAAGTCCAAGTTTACAACAAAAAAAACACTCCCCTCCCTCCCATTTCTATGCACATGAAAATGGCATGACAGGTACAGTGTATTTCCTATATAGTGGCATCCAAGGGATCCCAGAAATTCTGCCACTATAGAGAGATGCGCATCTATAGCTTTCCATGCATATTCCCTATTAAGATTTAAGGTTGTGATAATTCTGAAGCCATAATCTCAAAATTAGAAGAAATTCCATCGATTTATGTCAAAACAAAGTTTTGAATTCATATAATGTAATATCCTTTCGGTTCTTGACTAAAAATGTTCAAAATGAGAGAAAATGACCTTAAAAAGTCCAAAATTCTGCCACTATAAGGAGATTTTTCTAAAAACCCTGCCACTATAGCGTATACCTTGAGCATGGGGAATCTCTGGGGAGGATTTTAGTCAGCCACTGTAGAAGAAATGCGATCTTAGGGGAAACCACTATATAGGGAATCTACTGTATAACTTGAGCAGTGTGTATGTTTCTGTGTGTATGTTTGCGTACTTTTTATGCAGTTACGTATACACACGGGATAGGAAAAGTTCTAAAACATTGGATGTTCTTGTTGAAATAACGCTCGGAGCAAAATTCTCGTCTTGACTTTAATACATCGCTCTGTTACAAGAATTCAGGTACTTTTGCTATACAGCATGTGGTGTATGTGTAGTTTATATATTACTAAAGTAAAAGTTAAACTTGCAAAATAAATCCACGTTTCAATTTAATACATTCTTACATCACGTTTACGTATCTATGTAATATACTATAGGACACTGTGCAAGAGAAAAAAGATGAGATTCATGCGTCTTCAATCTGCGGATGATAATAATCGTGGTCAAAGAAAGAACATATATATGAAAAGGTAGTCATTAATGTGAAGAAGGCATATTAAAAAATATTATAAAGGATGCTAGAGCGATATTATGGACCCTTTAAAAAATTACTCTTAGATTGTACATATAACTTTATGGGAATGACGGAGTGAGTCATATATTTCAGGAGCAGGAGCAGGCATGAAAAATGGTTAAAAGATGTCTTGTTGCAGATTCTTGTCCAATCTAATAATTTACATGAAATCCATTCAAGTCCATGGATAAGTACTTTGGATAATATTCTCTCAAAGTATAGATTCATGTTGTTTACTTTATGTATTTTGAAAAGTTTCCTACTACTACTGTCTGCCCCCAACGCCATTACATTGTTCCTATAACGGTGTCCCCTTCAATGGAGTTCCCAAAAATTGAAATTTTACAAATATTTTTACCTGGGATTTTAAACTTGGCTTAACGTTGTTGTTTTTATTCATTTTTATTACAATAAATTGTTATTATGAAGTTTATACACTTTAGACGGGTTGGAGTAAATTATTGTAAAATTTACATTGTAAATGTATGCGTGTAGGAAGGAAATTATTTGACAAAGCTATGGCTTTTGAATGTATGTATAATCAGATTTCTGCAATAATATTGTAAGTTTTTTCTCTGTAATTCAATCTCTATGAAAAATCTGAATGTAGCTTAAATCTGCTGCTACCGGTGTACATATTATGAGTGTATATAGTTATCTGTGGTTATATATGTGTGTTTGGCACAAGGTAAGACACACAAGGGATAATGTGAAATTGAGAGTGAGAGGCAGGGAAAATCGCCAGGCGAAATAGTAAAGTATGAAGGGAAGGAAGGAGGAAAAGCCGCGAAAAGAATTGTACTAACTATAAGAAGAAGCCAAAGGCAAAATTTGATTCTCAACGCTAAATAATAATTTCTCTGCATGGTAGTTTTGGCTTCGCTGGTGGATTTTCCACCTGCGGCAATCCATTTTTCTCGCGATGAACAAACAAGAAAATATTTTTTACATGGCTTAGATGTAGAATACACACTCATATATTTATATACACAAATCCTATATTATATCACCATTCACCAAGTAAATCAACATACGAACAACCTACTACTCTATACGAAATTGGTGCTGTGGAGCAATAAGTTAAAAGGCGACCATATACGTATCCGTATAGGTATGCAGATAAAAGCACAGAGGATTTTTACATATGCATAAAAATACGTGGAACAAATAAAAGTAAAAAGTCACACATGTAATTTTTTTCATACACACTAACATGTAAATACATACTGGGTGGCTATGTGCATGGAAGATAACAGATAAGAAAAAGTTTTCAGGTGTATCACTACCACCACTTCCATTAGCACTCACACACGTACACATCTTATACGAGAGTTTAATAATGTGTAAGTACTTGCAAGTGTAAGTATTCACCATTACGTAAAATTCCCCTTTCCTTCAGGGAGGAAAAACAAGTCGATGTTCAAGCGTAAGTTTGTAAGTCGGTATTGTATGCCATTGAAATTATCTGCACATATCGCCAAGATAGCATATTACACAGTTGAAAGACCAAGGCATTAGAGTATGGTTGTTTTCATATTAAAACACACACATACATATATATATACATATATATACGTTGCATATATATATATATATATATATATATTGTTCAAGTCGACTAGAGTATGGTTAAGATGTTTTAGTTTAGTTTTAACTTTGATCGCTGCATTCGTAACTATATTGCATGTGTTGTCGTAGTTAACCGTTCACTTACTTACTGCGACACTTGTTTACTACAATTAATGCTAATCA
>JAQFXU010001243.1:0-31853 GCA_034693705.1 Spatulosminthurus flaviceps
AATCGGATTTCGTAATAATAATGTTATTCTTATTTTGCTGTGCGCGATCTAGTGGTCGGACCAGTTCAGTTTGGTTCGGTTCGCGAAGTGAACTGAATCGAAACTGAAATTTTCAGTACAGACAGCTCACAGCATTTCGGTTCAGTTCATCAGACAACTGAACTGAAGTTAAATCAGTTCAAGGCGTGAAGTAGAGCTGGGGCCCGAAACCGGGTTTTTCGATTCGGGCCGGCCCGAACCCGGGTTCGGGTCGAAAAAATTGCGACCAGCGGGTTTAGACCGGGTTCGGGCTGTAACTAAAATATTCGATCGGGCTTTAATCGGGTTCGGGTTGAAAGATTTTTTCTAAATCCTTTTCGGTCGGCCTACTAATTCAATTCTAATGGGTGGGCCGCGGGATTCAAATCCTTTGTAAAAGCTTCTTCATAGATGGCACTCATCACCCCTAGTGAGCGCACATTCACCTGCACGGGATTAAGGTTAAACTACAGAATCAATGACCTAGCTGGCGGAACTTTGGCGAAGCAGACATGTATTCACAAATATACGTGAATATTAAATGCACTCTTTTATCATTTTTACAGATTGAGGGAATTAAGAAAATTCGTGGAAGTAATGTAGCATTAAACGTAGTTTAACTCAATTACAATCAATTTGCGTAAATAGATTTAAACGAATAAAACATGATTTTTCGTGTGCGGGTTGAGTAAAAGTCCATTGTCCGGGTTGGGCGAAACATTTTAGTCCGGGCTTTTTTCGGGTTCGGGTCAAGCAAAAATTTACAGTCCGGGTTTTAACCGGGTTCGGGTTCAGCTCAAATCAATCCGGACTTTATCGGGTTGAGAAATTTCAACCAGCAGACGGGTCGGGTTGGTAAAAATTTGAGAAGTCATCTTCGGGTTCGGGTCTGAAATTTAGGCCGGGCCCCAGCTCGAGCGTGAAGTAAAACTGCAATGCCACATTACCCCAAAAAATCTTTGAAACAAAATTAAAATGTAAATAATAGCCGACATTCCTGCTCGTGGACAAATTACTTAAATATTGCTGCAACCTGCAAGTCAATCAATTTACGACATTTGGCAACATTTTTATCGAAATCCATTGGATTACCGCCATAATTTGGAAATGTTTGAAAATCAGTTCAACGATTTCAGTTCATTTCGGTTCAAAGCTTGGGCTGAACTATTCAGTTCGGTAATAAGGTCAAACTGAACTGAAATTGGCTTGAACCAAACTGAACTGAACTGAAATTTTTCAGTTTTGAACTGAACTGGTCCGACCACTAGCTCGATCTTCGTACTGCATTTTTTGTCTTAACTTGTAGTAAATAAGATTTGTACACATGACAACATGTAATGTACATACACGACGACCGTATTCATCATCATCATCATCCTGATCATGAAGCTTTTAGTAAATAAGATGTGTAAACATTGACATGTGAAATGTAGCTATAGCTACTTATACCAAATTTTATCGGACTCTTGCTTTCCCGAATTTTTTGTAAGCAGTGATGTTTTTGTTTGTCATTCAATTTTTACTTTATTAATGATAACTGGCAATTTAATACAATTATTAACACTGCAAGGTAGAGATATGTGCGAACCCTAAACTCTCAGCTTCAGCGATTCTTCAACATATTTCTCTTTATAGTTTAAATGTAGTTGAGAAAATGGAATTAGTAGCAATAAATAAGAGCGGTAATAATAAAATTAATAGTGTTGAATAATTATGACATTACACATTAAGTGATAACTTAAGCTGTAAAAAGACTAAAAAAAGGATCTGCAATCAGCATTACCAACATCAGCAAAATCATCACACCTGAAACACTGAAAGTGAACATTATAGGCGTTTTCAACCAAGTTTTAAACCTTGAAGAGTAGTAAATTAAATGTTTGCACAAACCAGAATGCCATTGCCATTTTTCAGACTGGATACATTTCCTTTAGAAACGATTATGGTACGTTTGAGGAAAGGGGGGCTTGTAATACAAAGTAGTTCTGTAAAGTTAAGCCCATAAAAGGTTTTGCTAGCATTAAACGGATCTAAATGATCGGAAGGTATGGAATCATCCTCTTCAAGAGACTTCCCTTGCAGAGACACCTCCTCCTTTGCATTAATTGACTTACCCCAGGCAGAAGAATGCACAGGACCAATTGTCACCTCCACACCAGATATCATTAGTGAAACGGAAATTACATGTTGTAGTTCGAATCGTCGAGGGGTAATGCTCCAACGCAAATTGAGGACTTCAATAAAAAGACTTACCAGTCCAAACGACGAAGGTGAAAGGTCGGACTCAAACTCAAATTGCCCAAGCTTGATCGAAGCATTTCAAAACAATTGTAATCATAAGCAATCTGCCAATCTCGACATAGAGGATAAAGATCACTTACCCCCAGAATTGCATGCCATTTGTTTACTGGCGTTATTTCATGTGAATTTCGTGTGTGCAATTTGTAACGAAGCTTTAATTGACTGTATTTGTTTGGAATGCGGGCACAATTTCTGTGCACTTTGCCTTCAACAATGGTTAACCTTCAATCGAGTTTGTCCCACTTGCTATCAGTTAGTTAAAGAGGATTTCGGTGGCCAGAGGACTTACTGCGTCGATGAGTTTGTTGCGGAAATGTACACATCAATTCAGGAATTAACTCAAGAATATTTTGGAAGTAAGTTCCTGTAAATATATATTTATAAAAAAAGGCCCTACAGGAAATTCAAATGGAAGTTCTTCTGCATAGATTCCTTAAAGCATGATCCACCAAATCCTCCAGAATTACATCCATCTGCTTCTGAAATTCAAACGTCGGTTCACAACACCCGAATTTTGAACCCGACTCCATTTTTATATCGACAACATTTAAAGTCCCTCCGACGTTCTTTCATGCAAGTGAAGCATCCTCCACCTGAACGGAATGAATTTTCTCTTCTTGAGCAACAGGTAAAAAATTACAAATGCTTCAAATTATTGTCTCCAAAAAATTGGCAAAAGATCTTAACTTCCCCTTCATTTCGGTGTATTAAGTAGTTATGACGAAGCTCTTAAAAAATTAATAGCAACATGCCTCTTCAATTCTAACAACTTATAAATAACTAGCTTTAAAAGTATTGACATCTTTTTTCATTTCCCACAGACAGAATTATTTGGTGGTCCAAACAGCTTAACTTTATCGACTGTAGTACAATTTTTCCTCTCATCCATCACCGCTTATATCACATATGAAGGCGGGGATGGGATCGATAACGATATAATCCTTGTTGGAGCCATTTCCTTGTTGGTTTGGTGTACAGCTTTCTTAACTCTCATGAGGCTCCTGGGCTACGACGGCACCTTCTCTGATCTCATGACCTACCTAACTTTTGTCCAGCTCGTTGAAGAAACAAATCCACCTGAACAGGAAGAGGTCCATGAGGAAAATATCCCTCTTTCCTCCGATGATTCCGATCTTCATACTACGTCTAATTTGAATCGAACGACAAATGCCAGTCTTGGAAATGCTAATCCTCTTTCCTCATCCCTAATCCGTTTCTATTAACCAAACATTCATCATCATTGCTGTCAAAAAACTGGAATTCTCAAGAGGACCATAATATGCATTATTCTGCTTCAAGTTTCACGTTGAACATAGATTTATTACTTCCAACCGATTTGTTTAAGCACTAGGCGGAAAGTAACGTTGTTATTATACTTGCGTAAATAGCCCAGGTCAGTGATTTTATAAATGCCTTTGATAGCAGCAAGTTGCATATTGTTTGTTCACACAATTTGTATACCTACATATAACAATCCAAACAATAATTTAAAATATGTTTATAAATAATAATTGTTAATATTAAACAACGGAATTTATCAACGGCGACCATTCAGCGAAAATTAACATTTTTTATCACTCCCATTACTTACACCGGATCGGAGACTCCTTTAATCCTTAAGCTGGTTTCGCATAGCCCAAATTTGTCGCAGTCGCTAAGTGACTTCATTCTGGGATCCCTGTAGTCTGTAGCATTCATCATTCACCCTTGACACTGCACTGATTAAAACAGGAGAGCTACACGAACTTAAAACGATTTTCTTCAGAAGTGTTCACCCCAAATTTTCATGCAAGCACTTGAATTGTTGTATTTGTTTTTAAAAGTCCCGTCTCAGCGAATCGCTGAGTAAAAACCTATGCTTTCCTATGCAACTTTAAAATCTATTCACTTTCTTCAGGAGAAAGTTTAATATTTTCATATTGTAACAAAAGCAAAGACTGAAAGACAAAGACAGTAGTTTCAGAAGATCGCAAGGAAGAAAAATAATATTGTGGGAATTTTGAATTTTGCAGTCTATGGTCGGTTGTCGGTTTTAAGCATGTGGATCGTGCTATTATTAACGAGTTAATAAAACGACGATATTTACGAATTTACTATCCAATAGTGATATACATTTATAAAGATCATACAACTTGATAGTTAAATTGGCACACCTGTACTTACCTGCTTTAATTGTTGTATCACGAATTATTGCAATTAGTTATAGTCGCATTAGTTTGTGTAAAAAGCGGGTAGCGAAAACTTCTGTTGAATCAGATAGTTGTTTTGAAACTTAGGAGGTATTTAAAATAGTTCCAAGTGAATTTGGGGGGGGGGGGGTGTTCTACCATAAGCGGGCGGAACTTAAAATAATTTTATTTAAATAATTTTTAAATAAAAATGTCCTTTTACGGCACCCATTTACAATACACTGGCGACCACTTTGTTTTTTTGGCTGGCCATTTTAAATACCATGACAGCCATTTTGTTTGTTTACAGCCATTTTAAACACCATGGCAGCCATTTTGTTTGTTTGGATGGCATTAATCACAGTAAGACTCATTCCACACATTTTGTCTTGTACAGGTTGGGGGACGTTTGTGGTGGTGGTCACCTCAAAAATATTTTAATGTCCCCCTTTGACCACCAAAAGTAACCCGACCTTTCCCCACCTACACTCGACCTGACCACCACCACCACAAACGTCCCCCAACCTGTGTAAGACAAAATGTGTGGAATGAGTCTTATTATGATTAACAAACAAAATGGCCGCCATGGTATTTCAAATGGCTTCCTACCAAATTAAAATTTTATTAAAAATGGCGTCCAAACAAACAAAATGGCCGCCATTATATTTAAAATGGCTCGAAACAAACAAAATGGCCGTCATGGTATTTAAAATGGCCGTCATGGTGTTTAAAATGGTCAGCCAAACAAACAAGATGGCCGCTAATAGTATTGTAAATGGGTGCCGTAAAAATAAAAATTTTTATTTTAAATGGCGTCCAAACAAACAAAATGGCAGTCATGGCATTGTAAATGGCTACCGTAAGAGGGACATTTTTGTTTAAAAATTATTTAAATAAAATATTTTAAGCTCCGCCCGCTTATCGTATACCCCCTTCCGCCCGCTTATCGTAGAACACCCGTCGTCCTGACTGGGTTAGATCCCAATCTTGGAAAAACTGATTCCACGCATCACGATTACTTACGTTTGATATTTACATTTAATTTAATTTTTGTTCCGCCCGCTTATCGTAGCAACCGCCCACTTATCGTAGCACGCCCCCTTATCGTATACCTCCTTCCGCCCCCTTAAATCGTAGAATTCCAGAATTTGGAGTACAAATTGTTAGTTGCTGGAATTTTCGAAGTTAATTGAGGAATAAAATGTTCAAGTGTCAGCGAGAGGCATTTCTAACGGAGGTAAATAATCATTATTGACTTGAAGCGAATGGGAAATGATTTTGATATGGTGTGTTTAGTTGTGGGATCGTGTGAAATTGGCAATTGGCATGTAAAGTTTAGGAATTAATGATAAGGAGAGATGTGGATGAAAATGTTGATGGGAAGACTACAAAAATTTATTTAATGGATTTGAATGGATCATTTGTGTTATTGTGATTTGTGATTTGTACAGTTTGAGACTTCGGTTGAACTTTGCGAAGAGGTAGGAAATGTGAAATTGTTGAATAAGCAAATTGGACTGGAAGAACTGTTATCGGAGGAGAAGCTATTTAAAGTTTTGTTGGAAGATACAATTTTATTCCCAGAAGGTGGGGGTCAGGTTGGTTTTTAGAAAGATGCTTTGAATATTTATTTTTAATGGATTGAACAACTTTACTTCTCTAGAGTAGGGTTGTATTGCATTTTTTTGGGAGTTGTCTGAGTAGGTGTTTATTATTAATGATTGTTTTTTATGGTGTGTCTCCAGCCGGATGACCGTGGGACTATAGGCAATGCAAAAGTGATTCGGGTGATACGCGAAGGTACTAAAGCAGTTCATTATCTTGTGGAAGGGGTAACGAAGGAAAATGGGGGAGTTAATGGTAACGTTTCATTTCCATTTGAGAAGGGTCAGAAGGTTAAGGTAGCGCTTGATTGGAATCGACGATTTGATCATATGCAGCAACATTCTGGTAAGTTTGGAGTTGATGTCGAAAATGTAGTAAGAGTTATGTTTTGGTTGTAGGCTCGTGCGTAGTATTAAATAAATATTTGATTTTTATTTACAGGCCAGCATTTGGTCACTGCCATTGCGGACCAAATGTTCGGATTAGCAACCACCTCATGGTATTTAGGAAAAGATGATTCTTTTATTGAATTAGGTATTTGGTGTATAAAAAGTTTGTTTTTATTCGAAAAGTAGAATATGGTACTAATTGATATTTTTGATAGATGCGAAGCAGGTTTCGAAAGAACAGATGAACGCGATAGAAGACAAAGTCAGTGCGCACATTCGAGACAGTATTCCTTGTACGGTTGAAGTAGTGGAGCTGGACGATCCAAAGCTGAAAACTGTAATGCCATAATTTGTGCAACCGAAATTATTCGAAGAACACTGGACGAAGTTTCATTTGAGATTCTTATGTTATTAGGCTAGAGGGAGAAATCTACCAGAAGATGTGAAGGGTAATATCCGAATAGTCACTATGCACGGTATAGAGTCGAATGTTTGTTGTGGGACACATGTCCAGAGTTCGTCACAGTTGCAGGTAACAGATTTGAAGTTTGATAATTTTTCAAGAATATTTCATCCACTGTAAGTTGGTTTTTAAGACTCGTTCGATTTTTTCAGGCAATTAAACTCCTTGAGGCTGTGCCGAAGAAAGGAAAAACTCAGCTGTTCTTTCTAAGTGGAAATAGAGTGCTAAAGCGGTTTGATGAAATGCGTGGTCGTGAAGGAGACCTAATGAAGACTTTGAAGTAGTTTTATTTTCTGTAAAAACTTCTGCCTGTATTTCATATAATTTCAGTGGTTCACGACCTTGTATTTTTATTTACAGGACAAATCCCGCAGACCTCCCTGCAGCATGCGAAAAGATGAGTTTGGCATTGCGAAATTCCAAAAAGGTACTTTTTTTAATAATTAAGGT
This sequence comes from Spatulosminthurus flaviceps, assembly GCA_034693705.1. NCBI lineage: Eukaryota > Metazoa > Arthropoda > Collembola > Symphypleona > Sminthuridae > Spatulosminthurus > Spatulosminthurus flaviceps. Next base: position 7,395 of record JAQFXU010001243.1, read on the forward strand.
AATAAATTTTGGTATTAGAACTTCATCTTCTAAATTTTATGACTTCCTAGGCTGTGCTGACAGCAATGAAAAGCTTGGCAGCGTTAGAAGCAAAACAGTTTACTCTTGACAACGGGGCGTCAAGCAAAATGTGGTATTTTAATCGGTAATAAACCATCACTTTGAAATCCTTACTGTATTACATTATTTTTTGTGTTATATATGTATTACATTCCTATTTCCTGTGCATGCTTGTACCTCCCTACTTCCCTACACGGTAGTCTCACTCAAATTGGGAGATTATTTATAGAAACGCTGTTTTTGCAGGGATAGTGTGGATCCTGACTACGCTTCTACATTTTTACGCGAGATGGGAACTGTGGTAAGTTCTCTACGTAGTTTTTAAAAAAATATTTTTATGTTCCGTGTTTAACCATTGCGTAGAGTGTAAACCCGAAAATTTAGTGCTGATGCAGTACTCATTAATTAAGTTGCAGTTTTGAAAAAGAATGGAGTAATTTGCATGTAAGTATTAAGTATTAATGTCAGCCTTCCACCGAAATCTGAAAAATCACCGGGGCAATTAATAAGCAAAAGATTAATGATTGTAAAGTATCTTTAAGCACGGAAATCCACATTGGTTTGACTCTTGTCCAAACAAAAGTAGTCGTACAGTAATTATTTGTAACTTTTCAAGGGTTTAATTACAAAATGAAGAATTTGTCTTTATATTTCAGAAAGGGGCAGTTGTTTTCCTGACATTTAAGTACGAGCCTAACTCAGGAAACATCTACATAATACGAGGAGAAGATTCCGTGGAAGAAGGCTCGTTTAAAAGTATTTGTGAGGAGGTAAGTACGATGCTATGCGGGAAAGGAAGCCTACGAGGAAACCAGTATCAAGCCAAAGTAACGAAAGTTGCCAACTTTAGTAAAGCTGTTTCTTACATAGAAAATGCTCTAAAAGCCCCATGAAAATCCTATCATATATATGTTTTACGGTTTACAAGTTTGCGGCGCTTCAAATCTTACCGCTTCAAACTATGTGTCACTACTCAATGCTGCATAACCGAAGCAAGGATATCTCATCTGGGCAATCGTCTCCCTCTTGCAATGGGCCTATATACCCACGGGCCTGTATATATTACTTCCCCCGCACACATATTGGTGTGAACAACCCCCGCCCCACCCCTGCGTAGCAGGGCTTTAATACTAGTAAACTTATAAACTCTACTTTTAGATTTCAGCAGATCTAAGTATTTATTGGGATTTCCCTGTTCACTTCCTACACCTTCATGTGTGTACATACTCCAATTACTCCAAGGTTTTTTATGCATCAACCATAGCTCATACATCCTTATAACTTGCATTGTTTAATTCTCTAATAAAGACGAACACCCTCGTTCTCAGTGTTTCTCTGTGAGTTGTTCAACGTTCCACACGCGCACCACCATTTATTTGACATTATAGGCTGAGAACTTCTCAGTGAGAAGTAGCCATGACGTGTGTTAAACCTAATCTGTATGCGATGAAAGCTTTCGTTTGACAATGCATTACTAATATTTTTCTCATATGCATAAGCTGGCAGAGAGAAAAATGAAGTATTGAAATGCACTGTGAAAGCTGGTGATAATGTGCTTTTTCACATGGATGATGTTTAATACATTTTACATTGTAGGTTTTACAACTTACAGATTTTCTCATTATGAGAGTCTTATACACATACACGTACACAGACGAACTAAGTACTAAGCATATGGACTACTAAGCAGTATGGATACACGTTGTAACACATTTTCTCATTTTGAGAATCCTTTACAAGTACATAGTACATAGATGAACTAAGTGCTAATGTATGGATATATACGTTGTAAGTACTACACACAAGTTATCCAAGTCTAAAAGGAGACTTTCTTTACAGAGCCATATTTATTTCAGACATAGACGTTGAATTTACAAGAATTTAGGTTTTTGATTGTCAATCAACAATTTGTTTTGAAAAGTACATAACTCATATGACTTCAAGGTAAATTAAAGAATTTTCATTAGCTGATCCGCACGTACAACAATGCTGGCTCCATTTAACCAGTCATCATTTCCATGAATTCTGTAATAAATTTTAATTTCATTCATTATCTTACATATGAATTCAAAAATCCATATTCCCTTCATACTTTGATATCGTTTCATTTTCAAAACTAAATTCATTCCCCACTTCATAATCTCTCTCACCGAAAAACGAATTTCAACAATCCAGTTTCCCATTACAACTCTACTCTTAAAAATGGGAACGAGTGTTTGCAATAAACACAATTGAGTGGTAAAATATTTTTTTTAAATATTGACATTAACACATGATTAAAAATATATGGGGTAAGAAAAATGTTAAAAACTTGGGAGAGTGAAACCAAATGAAAAAACGCACCATCAAAATCAACAGTTCCGGAACCGTCACCATCAATTTCCTCAATCATGCCGTCCAAGTCAGTATCCGAAAGTTGATCGTCAAGCTCCCGAAGAATTTCTCTAAGGCAAGTGGTCGGGATGAAGCCGTTTCCTGTTTGAACAATCAGAGAAAGCTGTTCTAAAAACACTATGTATCTCACATGACTTCATGCCTGGGCTCAAATGACATTGAATGTGAGGGAAGAAATTTGTTGAAACGCGCATTCGCACTCAACTTTTTCAAGTTTGTTCTAAAACTGAACACACGCATATCCTGCTCATGAGTTTTATCTTTTTTAAACTGTTCTGTTCTAACTTTTTCCAGTTGCCTTTTTGCAACCGTTCTGTGTTTACAGTTTCAACCCTCAACCTCTCCCGTTCTCGTTCTAAACCCATTTCAAACAGTTGTTCAAGTCTGTTCAAACACTCAAGTTTTCTTGTTCTAAGTCTCTCTGTTCTAAAAATGTGTCTCCCTCATATATATTTGATTTTTTCAAAAATATTTCTTCTCCGTACATAATTTCACACATTAAAACCCATATTTTAAAAAACAGTTTTATCGGAACATTATTTTTTCACGCTGTCTTACATTACTACAGCTCATTACAAACAAGATTCAATTCATTAAGAAGAGTTAAAAAAAGTTCTTGAATACATATATGGGAGGAGGAAAAGTGTTTGTCTAGTGTAAACTCTCTCTCTCTCTCTCGCTCTCTTAAGCATTAAATGTAAAAATAAAAAAGTGAATCATATCCTACTATAAGCTGTTGAGCACCCAAAAAGGATACTCTGGCTCGGCCTTCCTGAAACCTAAATTTAGGTTTGTGTTTAGCTGAGGGAGCGTGTGTGTGCAAGAGAAAGAATACATCTGCCTCTTAGGAAAATATCCACGGTCGTCAAAAAATTTCTCTGATAAAACATAGAACTGTTGGATTTAAAATAGAAGACAAGGGATAGCTCAGTTCTGTGTGTAAAAACTCTTGCCACATACAGAGGAAAAATCCCGACCAAAGAACCTCATTTATATTTGGCAATCGCCCTCAATCTTTCATTTGCACCCGAAAGAAAGTCAATTTCGGCCCAATCACCAACATACGAATTAATTATACATATACAATCGGACAGGTAAGAAAAGCAGGGTGACTTACCTTCCTTGTCGTAGAGACGGAAGGCTTCCTTAAGTTCCTTCTGAAGGGACTCAGCATCTTCCTCCACAATGAACTTAGAGGCGAGCGTCACGAATTCCGTAAACTCAATCTGTCCGGATCCTTTTGCAAACATTCACATTCCTCGTTATGTATATGCTTTCCTTCTTACTTTTACCTTATGCGTAAGCTTTATTGTACATGCTTTTTCTCTGCCACGCTCCTAAATAGCTTTATTCTGTTCTTGTAAGACAGAACCACGAATGAGTTTTTAAGATTCAAATTTTGAGTTAACAGATAAAAATTCTTCCCAGAAAAAACTGGGACAGTTTCAGTAAAAAATGTTATGTTTTTGCTTTTAACACGTGTGATGAAACGTATATAAAATTAATTTTAGAAGTTTGGACTTCTTGCGAAGTAAATACAAAATATTTTGAGGAAACTTTATATGACTATAAACGACTTATGAAAAAAGATTTTTGGACCATTATTCAGTCTGTAGTTTTCAATTAGTTTAGTACATGATAATAAATTCAAATAGAGTTTTTTTTCAAACTCAAAAATATATTCTGGCTCTAACCATCCTCATCGACTTCAGCAATGAGTTCCCTCAAAGTCTGCTCGACGAAGGGTTGACCCATGATCCTCAAGATGGTTCCAACCATCTCAGGGGTGATGTAGCCTTTGCCTTGGGCAAAGCTGTCGAAGGCCTTCTGCAAGACTATATAAGAAATTTAGTTTACTTTAAATTTGAACTGATTGGCAGACATAGAAAGGATATAGGAGTAAAAATCAGAGGAGCTTTGAAATGTTAAAGTATTATTAATTACACAAGATAGTTTATGAGTATCCTTCCCAAAGATTTTGACGACAGTAATTTGAGAGCCAAGAAAAATTAGATGATTAGAAAATAAATTGGGTTTGGGAATGGGAAGGAGAATAGATATATTAGAGAAAGATTAATAATTTTCTGACTTACTGGCAATTTGATCCTTGTCCAACTCATCCTTTTGGGTAAATAGAAAATAAATAAAATAAGGACCATTAATTTGCCAAATAGTAAAAATTTTCAACGGTCCTCAAGATAAGCAAGAAGGACCACAACAAGCATATAATGTTGAGCAGATGAGGTTAAAAAACGTAGGACGTGCTAAGAAATTATTCACTTACCATGGCGGTTAGGTGTTTTTAACGTGAAGACCAAGAGTCTAAGAATTAAGTGAAAATGTTCTGAATCGCCCGCAAGAAACCCGACGAATGAACGAAATTTTAGTTGAGGCTAAAGTCACACACCGGCTAAAGTGTTCTGTGAAATTCCGCGTTTCCCATTTATTCACCAAGTTGAGGAGGAAGCAGTTTTCGCCTATATTTACTATATCTAATATACAGAGGTAGAGAGGCTATGAGGTGATTTTATTTCTTACTTATTTTTAGCCCCGATCGTATTCTCGTTGTACTCATCTCTCTGTCTTCCTTTCTGTCCTTACCATATTCTGTTTTTTGCTCTTTTTTTCCCTCTCTCTAAGAATCCTACCAATTTCAATATCAAATATCCTCCTCGGTTAGTATACTATAGCACGAGAAAGAGAGAAAGAGCGAGAGAGAGACTCCTTCTTCAAATTACGCCTGCTATATTCTCCTCATTTAACCCCGACCGTTTTTTTCACGGTAGTTCGTTTTTCTTCGGGACCTGTACATATATATTGTAGGACTTGAAGGATATGAATTCATAGACCTGAGAGTAGAGAAACCATTCATGGCATTTGCAATTTTTAACCCAACCCCTTTTATAATACAACCCTTAATTTACAACTATCCGGTAGATTTTTTTCCACGTTGTAAATATAGAGGTACATTGAGGAGATGATTTTTACAAAAGACAGTGTGCCTTTGGTAGACGATCTGGCACGGAAGATGCTGTAATTAAACTTGCTCTTATTCAAGTGACTGCGTATACCTCAGTTGGTTCCTGAAGCTTCATTAACAGTTGGGAACGTAATCTCGCATGAAAAGTTCATTTAGCAAGGATTTGAAGGGAACATGTATCTTCCGAGCCAACAGATGCCTATGTACGTTTTAAGGAGATGATCCTCGTAAAGGGATTTAACATTGAGCATTTGCTATTTTGATTGACATTAGAATTATTGTAGACTTGTGAATTTGTAATTTGGTTAGAAATGATGACATATGTTTTGTATAGAAAGAGAGAAAGAAAAAGAGATTGAATTTCGTATCAAAAACTAACAAGTAAGAAGAACCACCAACAGGCGTTTTATACAGTGTAAAGGAGAAAAGACTAAACTGACAGGTATGCACACACGTATGGTTTTGGGAAGAAATGAAAAATGGAATTTCACACGACAAATTGGCAGTCAATGTACAAGGAAAAAGTTAATAGGTTGATTGACAAGCTATAATTTCTACAATTGAATACTGAAGGATAGAATGTTAGTAATTAGTGATATCATGTGTGCACAGTCAGTTGAAATAATCTGTGCTCACTTTACAGTATTAGAGTTGTAAGTTAGAAGAATTCCCATGCTAAAGGTGATCTTCGGAGGAGACAAGAACTTGCTGGGTACAAACTGTTTTACATGGAAAATGGCGCAAGAGGAAGCAGATGTTAAGTAATTTGCAAAAACTTGTACACTTCCCCAAATAAAAGCTACTACTATACGCTACAGAAAAAAGATGTCGTCCAAATGGAAATCTGCCAAAAGGAAGACTTTGCCAGGAGGTTGGACGAGCCATGACTTGGTGACGGCTGCTTATCATCTAAACTAAACATTTGCCATTAATCTTTAAAAATTTTGAAATTAAATGCAGAGCTTATTATTGCTGGAGATAGTAAAAGTTTTTAAGTCTTGTGTACATTCTTGTTTTGGGGGTATTGTAACCATTTCATCCATGGCTTATTAAGCCAGGCGTTCTCTTTGAATTTGTAATTCATTCATTATTTCAGTAATCAGTCATCATTGATGTGGAAACTAATCATTAAACACGGTGACGGCGCTAAATGCGTACTCCTATTTTCATTCTTTTCACAATGACTAAAACTAGTTCATTATTTTGAGAATTTTCAAACAATTATCACCACCAAGAACGCCACAATGTACATGTGTCAATACACATGCAATTAAAAATAGGCCCAATTTAGAAATTCGAGTATTTATTTAAATAATAAAAATCTTCCATTTATTCGGCCTCAAGAGAAGACCGATTGTTGCGTATCCAGGTACATCTTACAATGCAATATGAGTATCAAAACATGAAGTTTAAAAACATTAATACTTTCAAGGAGTGGTAAATAACACATCCTGAATTGGAAAATACATACATACTACGCACAAGAACTAAATTTGAACACTACATCATAGAGTACGCCGAGAAATAATCAAACTAATTTCAATGCATGAAGTTGCTCGATAAAATGAACACAAAATATTCCAGGAATTTTTGAAGGCCACCGGCGGATACCAAAGTCAAATGGATAAAAAAATCTGGCTATTATGAAAATGGAGAATGTTTACAGGTAAGGTTGCCATCCCGGGAAAAGTCGACTTAACTGGGATGCGTCCATAGCTAAATTAATTAACTGAGACACATGTCCAGGCACAGTCATCGTGTATCCTGAAGTTCGACCTTCTTGAATTCCAGCCAGCTTGCACCTCAGTCGCCGTAGCTCTCTTGCCGCAGTATTGTTCCGCTCAGCAACTGATATAAATAAATAATGAATTCAATCAAAATTTGAAGCTACGCAACCATCGGAAAACTTTAACAGCTGAAAATTGATTGCCAATGCAGTTAAAAAAGACCTACTTCTGGACTCAGACTCAGCCGTTGAGTCATTATTGATAAATCTTGAGCTAGGAGCTTGAGATCGGTCTTCTGCCTGAAGCTTGTGTTTATGTTCTTCCGAAAGTGTCCATAAATACAAAGGATCATATAACAGCACCTCTAATATAGTCACAATTATATCTGCGTTCTTGCGAAGAACCTCCATTGTGCTCTCACACGATCTTAAATAATATAATAAATACGAAGTAGTGAAATGCACAAGTTAATCAATTAGATATTCCATTCGAATGAATTAAATTCGACCATTTACAAAGCATGTGAAGACATAATTTAGCAGAAAAAAATTACATGTAAAACTGTACCTCCGAAACACTCCTTCAATGCCACAAAATCCCATCCCATCAACTACATCTCTGGTAAGTCGGAATGGAATAGTTTCCGGAGTTGGCAACAGCTTCCCTTGGTCAAATGCAACTCCTGAAAACCATCAAATGTTACTCGCTCACAATAGTAAAATGTTGCACCAAATTCAATTTCTGAAACGCTGGCTTCGGCCGCATGAAAATCAAGCTTACCGAAATCAATGTGAATAAATTCTGCTGTGGTTTTGTCAATCAATATATTTTGTACGTGTCGATCTCCCAAACCCAAAATATATCCTACGATCGATGATGTAGCCACACTAAAACAAGCCTTAAAATTAGTAATCCGGAAAATTGCTCTTACATAATTACAGTATTACTTCCTCCGATAGCGTACAATCAGATTTAAGAACTATTGTAGGGAATAAAAAATTATTAAATAGTGATACCTTCTTGTATAGGCAAGACGTCTTTCAAAAAAACTTCCAGAATCAATGAAATTCTCAAAAAAGAAATGATGGAATACAGGTTTAAAGTTGGCTATAATTTCATTGAACGCCTCAAGCTTCGCTGTAGTATTACCACAGGATTTCTTATCCTGTAAAACCATCTTCAAAGTAACATTAGCAATTTAAAAAGTTTTCTACGGATACTCTGCAGAATGACTAACATAGATTGTATATTCCGCTTATTCTTACTTGCATCTTCTTTCGGCACTCAGTAGGATGCCAGTCATTTGGACGATATTGAACATGTGCTCCACCTTTAGGAGGATTACCTCCCACAAGATAATCGCCGAAAGTTTGCGTATTTTCACACCATTCCAGGACCCCACTTCGCTGTGATAGTGGAACAACTTTGTAGGTTCGTATGTGTAGCCGTTTTTTCCTTGTTTTAGGCTCTTGCGCGAGAAGCTGGTTCATAACTCCGAATACTTGCTGCATTACCGCATCTTGTCTAAGGTCATCGTTACCCTGAAATTCATGGAATTATAAATTCTAAATGGAAGATGGTGTGGATGGACCCCGAAAGATTTTTCGAAAGACACATTGCATGAAACTCTAATATTGGCTAATGTAGCAAATCCTTAACGATAAATATTTTGAGCTCACCTTGACAAGTAAATTGTAGCTTAGACCGTTTTTTCCTTGGCAGATAAGCCTTTTTGGAGCATTGATACCACCCACAAGATAAAAAAAGTTCTTGAATTTTTTCACACCTTTCAACAGTTCATGAATATTGATGAAAATCAACTTTCTATAGCTTATAACAAAGGAACCAAGATTAAAATATTTAATGCTTACACACGACATCCTTGTACACTCCTGAGGGATTAGCTGGAACATTCAGAGTTGGTACTGGGACATCATCTACTCTGAGCAACTCGTGATTATTAGGTATGTTATGCCTTTGTTCGGTAGTCTTTTGAGTGGGCACAAAGTAAGCAAATGATATGAGTGCATTCCAACAGATTTCCATTTTGTTGACCAAGATATTTAGATCATTTTTTTTCTGACGTTTCAATATATCAATGAGGGCCCTGGCAGCTTTAACACGGTTCTGGAAATTTCAAAAATGGTTAACAAACCCCAAATATAAATTCTAAAATGAAAACCTTGATGAAACAGTTTAACATACTTCACTACTGTCCGAAGTCCGCTTGGGTATTTTGTTTATCTCTTTGTCCCTATGAAGCAAAGCTTGCGAGAGCAAAACTGGCAAAGTCTGGTACGGATGCTCCTTGGCGCATTTAACTGTGTTCAACAGATTATAAAAAATAATGAAACAGGAAAGTTACCATTTGGAACAGGTCCAATGATAAAGATCTTACTTAATATCTCATCTAAGAGGGTAGCGGTTGATGGGCTATTAGTACCAAGCCGACCACTGAGCTGGTGAAGGACCGGAATATACTTGTAGGATGGTATAACTTTTTTCCCCATAGCCTCATCCAATTTTGACGGGCCAATGCCAACCTTCGGATTTCCTCCAGAGGCTTCGAGCCATAAAGCGATCTAATTCGCACAAAATCATCGATTTAGAACTACCCGAACAACATCCAAAACTAGAAGTGAAGCTACCCATTCTAAATAAAACGAGGTTACAAATGTAACACGTGATGTGTTTACAACTTTGTAAAAATTCACGTGTTTACACTCAATCACTGCATGCAACTGCGAACACACGCCTTGAATAAAACAATTGCTTACAACTCTGAATATGAATATGTCATATTTATTTATCAATTCCAGTCCTTTAAGGTAGTTGTCCAAAGCCATGTGCTGATATCTATCTTTCTCATTATGCGTAGTATGTATTTCATCTCTGTCCATACGCCCCTGCTTGGTGAGGAAGCAATGCGTCGTTCGAGCATCTTTATCACTGGAGTTCTTGAGTCTGGCGATTTCTTCGTCAGTCTACAGGTATTAAGAAACAAACTGATTGGGTAAAAAGTTATTTACACGTGAAATTTTCATTTATTTACATTTCTGCCACATTTTGGCTGAATTATAGAAGAAACGTCCTCCTCCTCGTCCTCCATTACCCGTGCAAGTAGTTTAGCTTTCTCCCGGAATAATTCGCTATGAATGTGATCCCTCAGCTTCTGAAACTGAGTATCTGCGAACTCTGCCAAAGTGATGTGAGCTTTAGCAATGTCCTCTTGCGAAACTTGCTTTGATTTGTTCTTCTCACATATTTCACATGCCAACTGAAAGAAATCTTTGGATATCACTGAATTCAATTCCGCAAAGGATTGAAGTAACCATTCGCCCTGCAGGAGTAAAAGTGTGGGATATAACGTAGTTGTTTCTGGGGAATTATTTTTAAGCAACTGGTCAATTATTTGTCTAGAAATATCGTCGTTCCCACGGAGCTTGTAATTTTTAGCCTTTTCTACGCTCTTCTGAATCGAGAAATTCAATGAGTCGCTAATCTCAAGTGTGTATTTTTCTGCTAGTTCCACCCGACCAGAATCTCTTGCGTCTTGAACTAATCGGAATAATGTATCATCACAAGCCGTTTCAAAAACATTATTTTGAGTTTGGATGTACAGCGCATGGAGCATAACTTTTTTCACGGAGAGGACTGGCTCCAGATATTTAAAATCGGCAAAGCGCATACTGAATTGGTGTTTCCATTTGGAGTCGGCAGCGTCAAAATTATCATCATTCAACCGACTCATATCTTCGACCAATCGTACCATTTGAAGCTGGGAAAGAAATCCGTACAAATTCTCAGAGCTTTCCAGATTAGCATGTCGAAGATCGGTAAGAACCACTTCGTACGACCTTTAATTCACAAATATCTTTAAATTCAACCAGGAATGCCTATCCAAATAAACACTTACACTGGACAACAGAACCTTTTTATTTGTGTAAAATGAGAAAAAAACTGATTACCTTTTAATTGCTTGATCGAATTTCTGCCAATTCTTCCGCACTGCACTTTGTATGCTTTCGTAAATGAACTGCTGACCTGAACCACTAGCTGCAGTGTTAAATTCAACAGTATCCCTGATGTAGGATACTTTATTCATGTTAAGGTCCCAATTACTCAAGCGCCAGGCGCATTCATACTGAATACCCAAAAGCTGCTCATCAAGATAACCTCTTCTAGCGTCAATGCCATGTAGTTGTGTCCAGAGTGAGTTGTACAAGCCTTTTTCTTTTAAAGAGACGCAAATTAACTTCTCATTCTTGCCACCATTGAAATCTTCAGCTGACAAAACCTGATCCCATGACTGTGTTGACTGCAGGTGCTCAATTTGGCTGGCAAAATCCAAAAATCGAGCTGAGCCACAACCAAAGACGCCATCAGGTTCTCCGATATTGGTGAAAGCCTGAGTCAATCACACAAACTCAATTTAATCAAAATTAAGTACACAAGAATAAGATTGTACAATAGTGGCAAAACCTTCAGCAGAAGTTTCTCAATCTCCGCTCGCGTTTCCCGAGGGAAGGCATTAGAAGCTGGTATTCTCGGTCTCGAGGAGGAAGCAACGGATGCCACTTGGGTACTGTAAAAATGAGTGGCCCTCAAGACATGATTATTGCAAAACAAGGAAAATCGTTCAATATTGCAATATTCAGCCCTTACGGTTCGGCCTCCAAAGCGTAGATTTCCCCGAACAGTATTGAAGTTAAATAAGCTCCACAAAATTGTGCCGCTTTGGCAATATGCAAGTAATTGAATTCCAGCCAGAAGTTACTGTTCCACTTTGTGGTACTAATTATCGTTAAAAACAGCATTTAAAAATTTAGAAAATACTTTTCGAAAACTCAATACTGCAAATAATATGTTTGACTCACAATTGGGCCTTGGGTCTTCTAAAATCCTGCGGTGTAGGATGCTGCCTTAAAAACTGCACGCACCTTATTAGGATACGCAGTGCCGACTTATTGGTGTAAAGAGAATACCGTCGATCCATTCCTAAAAATTAAACCGCATTAAAACAACTTGCATCACGGATGAAGTATTATCTTTCACAAAATGTACGAATAAATAGTATTGCTATGAATCAACCATACAGTTACCTTGAGTATAACCGGCACCTGAAGTAATATCAACAAATCTGGAAAAGAAATTGCAGAAGTAGTTGGTCATTGTTTTCCGTACTACGGGGTCTGAAATAGCAACTTCCAAAATTGCAAACAAAACGTAAGGCAAGATTTCCTCACAGAATTCAGTCTGAAATTAATGAAAATCCACTTAGAGATCAATAGTCCATGAGATGGACGAGAAAAATATTTAAGGTACTTAGTTACTTAGTAATCTCGATCAAAATAAATTTACCTTTAATAAGCACAGAGGTTTCACACAAGCAAGTATCGAATCTTTGGAAGAAATGCAATCAATAAGTGTGCACGTGAACGACGTGACCCAATCTATGTAGGTCGATGTATCATCAATAGGTAACTTCTCCTTCAAAGTTGTAAGTACGGACGGAGCGATCTGGACACTATTATCCCACATTTTTCTGCCCCTGGAACGAAACGGCTTCAGAATACTTGCCAGTCTTGGATCACTTTCTGCGCTAATGATGAAATATGAGCAATCATTTGATTCTAATAATTTCTGGAGCACTCCAGTCGTTGTAGAAACCACATGAATGTCACTATCTTCTAAGCAGCTGGTGACCAAATCAAGCAATGCCTGAGGTGCCGAGGAGGAACTAGTAATTTTGAACTGTTGGCCATAAACAGGTAAAACAAGCAGAGATAAGTCAATAGGACCAATTTCTCCTAAGCATTTACAAGCTTCTCGATCTAATTCCACATCTTCAGCTTTGTTGATAACACTAATCAGCAAATGAATTAGATTGTGTATTGGATCGTCCGCGCACTCATCTTTGAACCGTTTTCCTTCTAGCTCCTTCACAAGAATCGCGAAGTCTTCTTTATTCATCTCAATTAATTTCCGTGTGTACTGCAACGTCTCTGAGGTGCAAATATAGCCTGAATTTTTTACATTTGCCAACACAAGTTTCAATTTCGTTGTGAAACCACCGCAGCGATCATCGTTTTGGGTGACAATCCGAGAATAATCTTTGAAGATCTCCAAATCAGGAAACGGGTCCAATGTTCGGATAGTATCTCGGAATTTCTCATGGTTTTCCACCAGTAGTACATTTAGAGTTGCAGTGATAGCATCCTGAAGTTGCGGGTGTGAGCTTGTCATGGATACCAACTTGTGAATTATCAGTTTGTAGTACTGCTGCATTTCTTCGTAGTCAAGGTCCATCAATCGATTAATAAATGCACGTAAATGGAAGAGTACCGATTGTAAAAATATATTGCTTGTGTCACTACTGTCTCTCAAAACCAGAAGCCTCAAGTACGAATGAATCACGAAATTGCATAAATACGACTTGACGAATATAAAAGATCCAACACTAACTTCAGTCAAAATAGTTACAAAAAATGACAAGTGATGAAGTCTCCAAAGACGAATGAGGTAATTGTGAGCATCGTGAACTCGAGTTGTCAGTTCTAACAGCATGTTGTAAATACTGGCATGTGAAGTTTTCGCTAGATGATAAGCAATATGAGTATCCACTCCTACCGCCTGCTGTCGCAACCAATTCCAAGCTAGCCTAACCTGATATTCATTCAGTGGATACGGGACTACTTGGGGTAGTACAATTCCAGCACAGCCCCATTTTGTACAAACTTCCTTCTCATAAAGACAAGACAGTAACTCCATGGCTAGTTCATGTAATCGGTCAGTCACAGTGCTTTCAAATGAGACTTCAACACCACCAGCATCCCTTGCAATGCTTTTCTTCAGAATATCCACGGCACTGTCTGCTTCCCGAACCGAAGAACTTCCCCCGAGAATAGACGTGGAGATTAACCGTCCGTATATTTCGTTGAAGCATGCCTGCAACATCGAGGCAACAGTGAGCATTTAATCGATTTTCTGGGTTCGTTGTAATATCTAAACTAAGCTTCAGCTTAGTTTACATATTACAACGAACCAAGAAAATCGATAAATATACATAAGTAACAAAATAATGAAAAATTACTTTGACTAGCGCCGCCCTAGTGGATTTCATTTGTACAGCTAATTCGTCAAGAATATCCAGTCGAAAGCGAATAAACAGGTGAATTATCATATATTTGCTGAATGCTGCATAAAAGTTCTGCTGGCTTGCACAGCCAAACAAACGGTATGGAACATTCTGCAGAAGATTAGAAAGCAATTGTATCGAATTAGTGATCACACGAATTTTAACATTTATGAAAGGTATACGGTAACCGTATTACTTCCGGTTTTAAGTTATTTTTGATCCATATGTTCAGGTTGAGGGGAGCGTATAATTTCATTGCTTTCAAAGCATGAGGACTTGCTCGTTCTAATGCCTGCGTTGCCAACTCCTGCTTTATGTTTTTACTTGACATTATTTCCATTAGTAAATACAAACCAGGCTGTTCCATAAACTCATTGGAGAAGGCAATTTGTGTGCAACCATACACGGCAATAGCAACGCAATTGACACCTTCTTCCTTTTTCTCAGAACTGACGAGTTTTGTCTAGGTACAAATCCAAAAATTATTAGCGACTACGTCCTATCCATAACAAAATTTACGGTATTCAATAGGAACTAACCGATGCATTATACATTTCATAGAGTGCTTCCTTTACGGAGACAAACCAAGGACTGATCAGATCTTTTTCGTTACCAGCAGAAACTTCCATATCCACATCCGCACCGTTATGACTTTGAGGAGACTTTCTTATACACAGAGGCTTATTAAAATGTTTAAATACGCAGCAAATGGCATGAATCGCTTCTAAGCGTATTTGATGACAAGGTGGTTTGCTACTCAAGAATGTTTGAAGTTCTAAAAGCGGATATTTCTTCTGAGGGGCAATCTCATTATTGCCTTTGCGAGGCACGAAATGTGTCCAGGATAATTCTGGGTCAAACTAAAAGTTTCAAAGGAAAACTAGTTCGATATCTAAACGCTCGATACATCAAATGAAAGAAATATAAACATTGGACATTAGTGATATTTCGTATTTAAACTTACCTCTGAAAGTTTTTCCATTAAATCCAAATACGAAAGACAACTTTGGATACCTTGGAGGTTCATAAACTTCGCCATGTTCCCTACTAGTATCATAAACTTGTGACCTTCTTCAAAATGACAAACCGTAGGTATTAAGTCTAAATAATTAAATGGAGGCATTTTAGACCCTGCTAACCACTATTTTCACGACAACAGGATAAATTTTCTGGTTTTTATTGTGGCCTACCTTTAAAAATTCTCCATAGAGAAGAGGTACATATTGCATTGTGACGAAATCTTTGACACAGAATTTGTACTAATTCAATTACTTTGCTGACAAGTGAGGAATCACAAGATACGAATACCGGATGAGCTCGAGAAATGAAGACGTAACACTAATAAATCATTTAAAAAAATAAATTATTACTCCTTTGCTCATACTGTTAGCAAGTAGAAATAGCGTCAAGAAAATACTTCAAAGAATTGTAGTCAAATGTCAAAATGCAAATATTACCACGTCAAAAAAATTGTGCGAAGAATTTTGCCCCGCATTGGCTAAAATTATTTCAACCAAAGTATAAAGCAACTCGGACCGCCCATCTGCAAATCCAATAAAATCTGGAATAAAATTAAACTCCGTCATTAGACCTGGCAGTTATCAATGATTCCAAGCTGACCATAAGCGTGGGAATAATCGCAGATGCATTTCAGTGCTTCCAAAGTGATCAACTGCTTATGCTGGGATTTTGAAACTCCTTCAGTTAAAGTATCATCTTCTAAAGAATCAGGGCCTCCAACGGACACACGGAATTCTTCTTCAGTGGCCTCATCAGTAGTATTTGGATCCCCTGAAGATTAACCAAATTACAAATACTTACTTTAAAATAAATAACCAAAACTCAGTTTTATAATCAGTGGAAAAATTCACATTGATCCGTACAATTTTTGCGCACAATAGACATCAGTTTATCCAACAACACGCGTGGGAACCTGGTTGATAACAAGTTCTTTGATTCATCCCCTAAATGTTGACTCTGAAGCAGCGTGTTAAGTACACATAAGACCGAGTAAATTCTATTCATTTTAGTTTCGGTGACTAAATACTTGCTGAGTACAGACCCACAATGATCAAATGCAGTTTCAAACAAGGTTTCCATTGTGGGTCTAAATTCTTCCGAATCTTGTACAGGATACTTGAAAAATAAATCCAGGAGGTTCAAAAATAACTTCGTGCGAAATAAAAGATGCTGCATCAACTTTACAGCGGACGACTTGTTTGGGTTGATTTCAGGAAATTCCGACAGATCTGCTTGTAAATATTCTAAAAATGGTACTACAATGCCATTCACATCTAGAAACTCTCCAGCCCCTTGAATTAAATTCATTTGCATTCTCCTTTCATCTCCAATATTATCCGTTAGCAAATCTTTCGGTTCAGGCACAAAAGAACTTTTTAAAATGACTTTTTCAAAATCTTCCGTCGACGATGAAGTCTCAGTCTTTGACCACCGTTGACCACACTCGGTTAGGATCACGTAATTAGTTCTTTTCACCAACAGACCATAAATAATTGTCGGAATCAAACGCTCAATATCCGTGTTAATATCTCTTTTCAGGGAAGGAATCAACCATTTGATAATGGACAGTCGTGCGCTGCTCATCATTCCTCCTGTTGGAAGCACCGATGGTAGAGACGATGGTAAATGACAACAGGACAAGTATTCTCGCACAAGGTCCAGGCTGGTTAAACACAAAGGTAGTGCATTATTTGCAAATAGTGATGTAAATAATCCAATATTCTTCGGTTGGCAATGTAGAAGTATGTCTTTAAGGAAAATTAAAGATTCGGGGGTAGCTTCACGAACAGCAAAGGATCTGTGTTTGCCAAATTAAACGTTAAACCAGGATTATGCTAACTACATGTGCGAAATTATCCAGGTTTCCTAAAAATAAACATTTAATGCAAACCTAAAGAATCAAATTATAAAATTAATTACTTCACAAGAATATCCCATATATGATCCCACGAATCACTCTTATCGGACAGTATTCCAGCTTCCACGAGGTAGCGCTCGCAATACAGCAGGGACCGAAGGAATGTAAACACTTCTTCAAACTCCAAGTAATTAGAATTTAGCAAACTTCTGCCTACTTTCAGGAGACTTTCAAAAACCTGCACCTTCTCCATCATGCGGGGATATTTCAGAAGTACAGCGCCAATGTACGTTAACCTTAATGGAGAAAAATTTTCGTAACTAATATAATTGACAGATTTAAGCCACAAACTCACGTCAGAAATTTAGTTTGTAACATGACTTACCAAGTAAGCTGATCTACACTGTGGTTCATTTGAAGTGCTTGTTCCACAATTTGATCAAACGGGCTCAATACTTTTGCTCTCTTTGAGGGAGGCTCGCACGCGTCATCTTCCATCATTACGGGCGTCTTTACTTTGTTGATATTATACTGTTATAAAAGTCGCAAACAAAGGAAACAAAATTACGTTTTCCTCCACAAGTGACGAGTTTTGAATTCGGAAGCTTTGGAACTCACAAATTTCGTGCATTTCACGGCTAGCTGGAGGAGCTTATGAGGTATTTGTACATTCTTTTGGTTTTTTGACTTTTGTTTGCGTTTCAAGGCCACATCTTCGATTGCTTGTTTACAAAAATTGAACAACTTTTCGATCACTTCCTCCCAGCTTGTTTGGTTCTCAGTATAGAATGAAACACCGTAGTCCAAATCAAAAGGAGCATGAAGCTTCAGCTGAAGCAAAAATAGTTCGCAGGCTTTATCCTAGTAAATACAAGACAAAATATTATGACAAACAAATTATAATAAATAAAGTGGTTTTCCAAAAGAAATTCATCGTAAAGTCATAACCTGCTGATCAGGCGTTTCAATGCAGTTTGAATTTATTATGTGAGCGACCAATATCACACCTGATGTACACAGAATTCCCCGAGCTTCAACAGCGTTCTAAAAGTATAACAAAATTATTACAGTAACCAAAACCTGTTACTTTTTAAATGGTTTCAAATAGTGCATCAAAATTACCAGCTGACAAAGCTGAATAAATGCTTCCATAATAAGCACACATCTCTCACGGAAAATCGAGTTGTTTTTGGACGCAATGGAGAACATAAAAAAATCCACGACCCTAAACAAATTCAATGTAATAATAAACCCTTGCAGTTGTAAATAAAGTTCGTGCTATGATTTAATGCAAAGTAAAATAAAAAAATGCACCTTGTTCTCAACAGTGATATCACTCCAGGATAATTTGATCCATGTACAATCCCTTTAATGGTTATTTCGTACAAGAATTGCGGAGGAACTTTTTCTTTCTTCAACTGAGATACTAGCAGCTTAATGACTTTCGACAAGAACTCTAAAAGCACAGCAAAAAATTCTGCTTCAACACAACAATGAATTTTAAATAAGGTCGAATACCTTATCGTTTGTGTATCATGAATGAAAAATCATGAATGTAAAGACTCATGAATTATTTTTACCTGCCCAATCAGTTCCACCCGTCGTTGCCACATATGTCGGGACGCTGAGATAGTGATTGACAATCTCAATAACCTGATGACTATAAGCTTCAAATATTGATGGCACAACAATAAACTTGACAGTTCTAAAAATCAAGCTCCTGTCCAAATACGGTTGGTTTGGGTCTACAAACAAGGAAATTACGGTTAAGAAAATAAATTAACATCAATTCATAATAAGTTTGAAATTCATAATAACCTGAACATGAATCCACTTACTCCGATTTGCGGCGAAAACAACTTTTTGCAACAGATCTATCACCTTCTTCTGCTTTGTATTGCTCGCATCCGCTCCATCCTTCGTTTCAAATTCCTAGTAAAACACAAACTCGTATAATTTACAATTCCATAGAAATATTACAGCACAAATGCTTTTTATACACACCTTTCCAAAAGCTGTCTCCACCGACCGGAAAACGTCTTGCCATTTCAAAGTATCTATCGACTCCTCCAACCTTACATGATGGTTCTCATCTAAAATCTTGCATGCATCCCGGTCGCTCAAGATTCTCGACAGATTGTCCATCCCATCCTACCCAAAGACAAACACTGTATTATTTTAGCATTCACTGCCCTCACACTAATAATCACACTTAATTTCAAAACACATCAACAAACCCTTATTCAATGTATTATAAACCAGCAAATAATTTTAATCTCACATTTCGGTTTTTAATCTTTGTTGACTGCAACGATTCTAGAGTCTCTCTCAATACCATCATCTGTGCTCTCCGATCATCGCTGATTCGCCTTGGTGGATGGGCCATTGCTCTTCCTGTTCCTATAATATTAATAAAAAAAATTCACTAACACAACGACTGTCAAAATCAAAACGATTTTTACATAACTACTAAATGAAAAAAAAAGTCATAATAATTAAGTACTTACTCTTTCCCTCACCTCACCGCTCACACCAAACTCCCAACTCCGAATGATAAAAGACCGGTATCTAAAATTTCTTAGCTGTCTCACAAAACGATAAAAAACTCCTTAGTGTTAAAACAAAACTATTTATCACACAAAATTTCTTTATGTCATTTCGTCTTTGAATGTTAAAAGCGCAAGTTAAAATTCTTAAGAACACTGTCAATATGAAAATTGCCTCAAGTAGCAATTTAATACAATTGCTACAACTCCAAGTACAAATTGAAACATTGTTTCACACCGCACCAGAAAAGTCTACTGAAGCGAATAAAACACACTTATTACGTAAACAGCATTAAAATACAACACAAGTATAACAAAGACTTAATCCGAAACTTAGGACTAAACACACCAACCAACCATCAACCATCACTTGTCAAATCCATTAGTTAACATTATAACTGACACTGACTTCTAAAGACTTCTTCTCCGCCAACGACAATTTTTTTCTGCTCATTTCAGTCACTTCAGTTATTGACTACATATTACATATGTGTGCTTTGCCATACGCAGTCCTGTTGTTATTTTTTCACCCTAATTTTTGAGCACTAAACATAATGTTCTTTAGTTCACCGTGTGTAAAATTCATAGCGTACTCAACAACTCAACACATGTGCTACCTTTTATATACAAGTCGCTTCACACTCACACGCAGTGCTTAAACTTTCTATACATTCATGGCACATTTCATGCCCTTTGTACTGTAAGTGCCGATGGAACCTATATTAATTTTATTAGATATTAGTTATGGACAAACACCACAAATATTCAATATGATCAAATTAGAGAACATTTCATTATGCAAATTCGTATAAATTCGAATATCCTTGAAGTAAATCAGTAACGTTGCTCAGGAAACCAAAGTTTAATTACTATTAGGTTAGGGGCAACCAAGTCTATGCCTATGACTGATATCTCCGCTTTTGAACTTCTCCGGGTGGGGAATAAAATCTGTTGATAAGTGATCAACTTATTATTTTTGACAACAGCGTCAACGCAAGAATATCAATTTAACAGCTATTAGTGTATTAGTCTAATTATTACTATCATAAAAATTATGACATTGGAGAGTTTCAACAATTGGAGAGAAATAGAATTCTCGTTTGTATCAGATTTATGGTAATGCTGTATCATACATGTTGTAAGGCCAAAAGCAACATGCTATTTTAAAAAATCCTCTGTAGGCGAGATGTCCTAATCATCATACATGTACTGATGATTTATTGTTAACGTAATTCAGCTTAAGTCCTCGGACTTGTCAATATTTTTTTAGAATTTAAAATATTTAAATAAAAGTCGGAAGTATAGCAATGCAATATATTTTGTACTACAAATATTTGGCACAATTTTAATATATGGAATGTCTTTATCCCTATTATGAACATGGAATTGAAGGATTTATTGTTGCAACCTTCCGCATTCACTGGCCACAGTAAATTTAATAGATCAGGCGCTAAACCACGACGTCACGATTGCGGTAAAAACCGCATCATGTAACCCCCGGCAATTCAATTTTCAACACAGGAGTTTAAACACGGAAACTTGACTTCTTTGCTGAAAAAATTTGTTAAATATGCACGTTTTTAGATAAATTTTTTAAAAAGTTACGGAAATTATTTTCCCTGCGCTAATTTCGAGAAAATCTCGATGAAAACTTGAGCTTTAGTTATAATTTTATTAAATTTGGTGGAAAATGGAGTAAAAAACAACATTTTTCTTAAAGTCAAATTTCTGGGGGTTCAGACTGCATGCATGTACCCCTCTGGGGTTTGTATGGGGGGTAGACTGTACCCCCTGAATCCCCCGTGGTTTAGCGACTGAAATAGATACTAGTACATGTGGTGGCGTTCTCCAGTCACTCCCTGGATTTCTGCGTAGCCACTCCTAAACACTGGTGGGTGGGTTAAACATGTAAAGGTATGGAAGTTGTTGATCATATATGTCCAACAATGAATTCGGTCAGCAGTCTGCATTCATATTTTTGAGGCCCGATGAGACTCCGCTGACAATGAGAGGACTAAGAAATGTTCGCTCCAAACTGTACCTCGAATTAAAATGCATTTGCGCCAATTTCACATGATAGTCACGTGAATTACATTTGGAGGTGAGACTTGCGCCAGAGAGGAAATGTACTAACCATCCTCTCCTCTTATTTCTCTGTATGCTTCTGTGAACTTTAATGCTTCACCCTACGCTCCTTGAAATTACTGTAGAAATTATTTAATATCGGGACTGTAGCCGTCTTGCAAATTGCAAGAATTTGCAATTACAGTCGAGTTTCCATTGGGTTTGGTTAGAATATCTGAGAAATAACCCCTCGTGTGCTTTTGGTTTTTAGTAATTCTGAAGAAAAATTTGTCATACTTTATAATATAAATCAAAATGTTGAGTTACGTCGCCAGATCCAGTAATTTGTCCCCGTTCATGAAGGCAACCTCTGTGGTGGTCTGCAATGTGAAACCAACCTTGGCTCCTTTAGCTGCAATTTCCCAAGGAGTAACTGTATCTCCAGCAGTGGAAAGGTTGACGGGAGAATCCATGAGACAGGCTGTACCTAAACTCGGAAGTGTGAGAAGTACTTCGGGACTTTTCTCAGCAACAGCCGTGCGGTATGCCCATAGCGACATCAGGGTACCGGATTTCTCGGACTACCGTCGTAAAGATTTGCAGGATAGCACTGCTAGGAATCGCGATAGTCATGCTGCTCGTAATAGTTTCACTTACCTTATTGTTGGAGGTGAGGTTATTGGATTCTTAAAATAATTTTGATTGTGTTGTAATTACAAATGAAGATGTTGATTCAAACGGTCGTTTTGTTCTTTGGCCGTTTCGTAGGAGGAACCGCTGCTGGAGTCTACTCAGCAAAATCAGTTGTAACTTATCTTATTAGCAGCTTGAGTGCTTCAGCTGATGTATTGGCTATGGCGCAAATTGAAGTCAAGCTTGGAGATATCCCTGAAGGAAAGAACGTCACCTTTAAGTGGAGAGGCAAACCCCTGTTCATTCGGCATCGGTATGTGTTTCTCCAAGTTTATCGATGATATTGTTTTGAGCAGTATAAAATGTGGGATTTTGGAAAATAATCGAAAGTGAATGTAGAGTGTATTTGTGATAGTAATATTATGATTGGAAGTTGGGTGGGGATAAGATTTGAGACTGTATGTGTATAGGCTGAGGTATGAGAGAAGGATAGTAGGTCATGTGGGCGGTTTTGTGAATTATTGGATTTTGGGTTCAAATGGAGTGTTATGGGGTAACTTCAGGGGGTTTCATTTTACTATTACTGATTTTAAAGGACTGCGGAAGAAATTTCAGCGGAGCAAGCTGTAGATGTATCAAGTCTTCGAGATCCTCAGACAGACTCTGAACGGGCGAAGAATCCAGAGTGGTTAGTTGTATTGGGTGTGTGCACTCATTTGGGTTGTGTCCCTATTGCGAATGCTGGTAAGTTTCCATGTGTTTGATTAAGGAAAGTTAGAAGTAATATTTAAATTGGTTGTGTAATTCATGGAGGGTGGCCTTGATATGTATGATGTGTATTTAAAGGCGACTTCGGAGGATATTACTGTCCATGCCACGGTTCCCATTACGATGCTTCAGGAAGGATTCGTAAAGGCCCAGCTCCTCTTAATCTTGAAGTTCCAACTTATGACTTCGTTGACGATAACACATTATTAGTGGGGTAGAAAATGAAGCATTTCGCAATTAAGCCTTCGTTGTAATTGTTAGTGTAAATAGAGATTGCATTGGCCACATCAAATAAAAGCAGTTCTTCGTTTCGTTTCTAACAACGGAATGTCCCCAACATTAAAAAGAACAGGAAATGAATAAAAATTTGCTTTCAGTTCTCTATTCTACGATCCTTGGGTATTAATAAGCCTCCTTGGGACACCCGTCTGAATTTGCTGCTGCAAACGTCACCAGTGAGGACAAGTAGATGTATCGCAAGAAATAAAAATTCATAATTCATGAACGCTTTTACATTTAGTTAGAAACGTTTATTCCCTTCAAAATATATGTACATCCGAGCGATTCTGCGAAAGCTAGGTGTTGCACATTATTGAATTTACACTGAACCACTACAGCCATAATTCATGATAGAAGGCGTGATCTCATTCACGTTGGCAGATGAATTTACGCGGTACAATAAGTAAAATATTAGAAACAACAATGATAAACTGCAAAAGGTAAGCGTTGCTAGCATCTGCCATAGCCGTTTCGAAGATGTAGCAGGAAGCAATATAAGAATATGTAACTTAGTTCTTAACCAAAAAGTGGGTTCCCTAAGCCTTCTCACACCACATCCATTAGCTCTACAAAATTTAACAATCTGGATTAGTTCTACGAGTAACCTTCATTAAAATCTAAACGTACCACACCAGCAAAGATAATATATTATAACATAAATCATCCTCACATCGTACAAAATCTTTCAAGTCAATGTATGAAGGAAAAATAAGATCACTGTCAATTTTAGCTAGTCTTAAACGGGCATCTACCTGTATTAAGAAGTAAGAACTATCAATATTATTAAAACGCTAGCCGTGGTATTGGCGTAGCCTTTACGAGGAGTTTCGTACTTCGCGGTCTGCATCACTCACCATGGGCTCGATTTAGGCTCGCCCACGGAGTGGGCTGTGAATGCTCGTGTTTAGTACTTGCGCACAGCGTGTTTTTTGACCAGTTTGGCGGCAATTCAAAATTTCCCGAAAAACAAAGTAGTGAAAAAAATTGATGTA
>JAQFXU010001244.1:0-31852 GCA_034693705.1 Spatulosminthurus flaviceps
CATGTATTTTATGATTTTATGTAGACTTTTTAATATGGTTGATTATAGTTTAACTATTGTACTCTTTGGTGGTACAATACAAGCTTGATTTTTTATGGAATATTTATTTTTTATTTGATAGTTTATGTTAGGGGTCTGGTTGGAGGTAAAAGTTCATTTAATATAAATGGATGAGTTTCTAATGGGATAATGTAATGTGAGTATCCCATTAAAGGTGGCCGTTGATAGGAATGGTATTTAATGTATGTAAACATGTGATATGGTGGTATTGTGTGGACTGTGGAGATATTATTTGCAGTCTATTCTATATATGTGAAGATATATAAGAAGCTTGCTGTTTTGATACTTGAGGGAAAATGCAGTGAATTAAAGTGAGAGTATATAAATATGATATTGACTCTATATGGAGGGGGTTATGAGCAATCCTTATTGTTTGAGCCCCTGGTAGGGGTACATAGATACAAGGAATATGCTTATTTAGGATCAATGTTATGTCATTGTAAAAGCTGATGGAAGACGAACTCAGAATTTTAGTATCAACAACATCCCCCAAGGTCAGCACGTTTCATTTGACTCCTTACGCCTTATGTATATATCTTTTTGAGTACATGTCATACATTTACTCAGTAGCAAAATGTATGACTTTTAAATGGACTCATGCTCACAGTTGTTGCTGTACTATAAGAGAATTGTCTGTTATTGTAGCCTCCACAGTATACTTTGGTACACAAGGTAATGCCTTTCATAGACTTTAAGCTTCACTTTTCGTACATTTTCGTTCATTTGAGGGATCTCTTGGGGCCTGTCAGTCACAAAGAACAAAGTGAAGTGAACGGTGTTTACAAAAGTGTGTAAGAATCAATCTTCGTGGATTTTAGTTCGGAAATGTTTGGGCTCGTTGCGTCTTCCTCTTCTTGGTTAATCCTAACAATAATGATGGGTCAGTGTATACATAAGACAGCGGCTGTGTCCTGTGTAGTGATAATATAAAATGTGAAGCTGCTGTGTCTGCTGTGAAACGCAAAATGAAACATTTAAGCTCGAACGTTCCATAAACTTTTCCATCAAATAATAATTGTTGACAGGGAAGGAGTAGTTGTGTAAAGGGGTGGAGTTACACATGTAAAAACTGGTATTTAGGAAGATTCCTCGTTGACTCTCCTCATCCACTCCATTCTACATCTGTGGATTCTTCTTGGATGAAATTGAGCGTTGGAACCTATCTTTTTTAGTAATCATTTTGCAGCTGCTCAGTTACAATCAATTCAACAAAATAAGTTAATTCGCCGGGTGAATTTTCAAAGTGCTTGTATAAAAAAATCTTTATAGTGAGTGGACACGTGTTTTAGGAATTAGGAGATTCGTAATTTATATACGCTTGTGACAAGTTTAGAGTTTTTTAAATAGGGTTTAAATGGAGTGCTGGACGTTAAAATTATTGTTCCTACAATTCCCTCTGCTATCATGGCTCGAGTGACATTGGTTAACATATTGGGATTCAATATCTTCGTATGATATAATTTTTTTTCATTATTTTTCTCTCCTTACCATCATCATCATTTTTAAACTGGGGTGCTCTGTTCTGTGAGGTTGGTGTTGCTATGCAGCTCTTGATGTTATATTTTAGTGTATGCCGTATTTATTCTTATACTTTTTAGTATTACTAACAATAAGGGTGGGTACACTTTTGTAGTGTGGTAATTTTCTATGTCTTGGATCAATAATTTATTTTGGGAAATCAGTCACATTCACGCAAATTGGTGCTCATGCTTTTGTCCAAGCTGTTGACCGTCTTTCCTTTATTTTCTGTTGGAACATTAATTTATTTGTGTTTCCATAGTATAAAAAGCTCCTTCATGCAAGGCTGATTTTTAGTATGGTCAGAGCCAAGTTCATGTTTTTGCTCTGGTATAGAATTTTTCCTGTTTGTAGAATTCAGGGATCATTTTTCCTTCTTTATTGCAGATTCACTTTTCTGTCCGTATATATATATGGGATTAGGGTTGGTGCTTTGTGTCAGTACTAAAAGTATATACGTGCAGTGTGTGCATGCAGAATTATTACACTTGTTGATATTTTTACTCGTCTTTGCCCTTAACTTAAGCATAAAGTCTTCTTGTGTTTGTGGTTGTTTACTCACAAAAATTTTTAGTAAAGAATATTGTTTTTCACCTGAAAGGAGCAAATTGTTTTAGGACGTTAATTTTGATATTTTAAATTTAAATAGACATTATTATATTGCCGTGGTCTATTATTCGGAGTTCTGACAGGTATTTTTCTGTTTAATAATTTTTTAAGTATTTTTTTGTGGGGTTTATTGCATTGTATTGCAAAATAAATTGGGTTTACCTTAGACATTAAATAGAAGTGGAGACAAATATTCAGCTATTGTCCTATTATTGTTACTATTTTTAAGCTTACTGGTGCCATGGGGGAAGCTTGAAAAAATGTCATTCAAATTTTTGTGTCTATAGTGAAAAAAAGTGTTTGGATGGAATACAAGTTATTTGATCGTGTATATTATGTACATCCGATATAGAGTCTACTGATAGTACCAAGACTGCTCTTTCGAGTCATCTTGTACTTAATCCTACCTGCGGATTACATTAATGTGTTTACATCTGACTTTACTTGGGACTTGTCCAGTCTCGTGAAATCATTTTACAAAACATTGGTGAAGTTGATCTACTCTGTGGTTTGTGTGTTGGGTAACAAAATGCTGGAAACTTCCTTCCTGTCACTCCATTTGGATGAGACATACGAAACTGGTAGGTTAAATGCAGCAAAATAATAATTGCTTTATGTATCCTCTTTTGTTAAGAGCCCTACACGTACAAATATTCGGATGTGCTTCATGTAGCGTTGAAGTTTGTAAAATTACTTGAAGTAAAAATTCGTGGGTATTGTCTTCTGTCATATACTCATATCTGACTAAGGATAACAAAAAGTTGCGAGGCATGAAATTTGGAGGTGCTTTTACAACAATGACTGTCTCTCTCAAATCTGTTTTTTTTGTATATATTCGTGCGCAGACAAAGATTCTCAAGGTTTCAAGTCTTCCTGCAAATGAGATAAGTTATTTGGTTGAGTGTGAGCCAATTTTTCAAAGAATTTTATTGCATCAACAAAGTGTATTGTAAAGACTCATATTTAAGAATTAACTTACATACATGCAGTCATGCAGTTTGAGGTGTGAGAAGTATTATTTTCTTACGAAATTTTTGGAGCCATATAACATTTACTTATTTTTAGTCACGAGATGAATTGGTAAGTTGTAGCACAAATGTGGGTGAGTATTGCATTTACGTACTTGTGAATAGAGCTAACTTTACTTTTAGATTATTTTCTGTCAATTGGAGTTTGCCATTTGGAAATTCACAACAATAATTATCATACTTTAGGTATACTGCCATGCAAGAGGTTAATTTTACTTTCTGTTTTCTTTTGCATGGTTGTGATGACTCAACCTTTCACCCTTTATTTAGGTTTAACAATAAAAGTAACTGTTGTTGTAAAGCTATAGTATGTACATGTTGCACAAATATGGTGGTGGTCTCTTGACGTATGTACACAGCTATCCTGCCAAATCAGTACAATATAATTTGGTAATAAACTAGGAAAGAGTACGAGCATTTATTATAGGTTAAGCCTTTATTGCCGAAATAAGGCATTTGGTACACAGTCACATGTAACAGCAGTCATATTTTGTCGGTTTTTCCGTCGCGACGGACGAATTAAGGTGCTTTTTGAGCACTCACTCAGTAGTAAGTAAGTAAAACTGTTGTAAGTGTAAGTACAAGTGTCAACTAGACTCGAGCTGTCGAGCTGGCGAATTTTTGAAAGGAGTATTATAAAAATACTTGATGGGAATAATAAGTAGCACTTGTGGTTTATGGATACTAACAATTAAAAGCGAGGTAAAAGGGTACCGAGGATGGAGAATTTCAATTATTTGCACTGTCACCTGTTGTAGCCGGAGTAAGCTGGTTGAGAGTTTTTTTCAAATCCTGTATGTACATGGAGGGAAAGTCTACCTTGAAAATATAGCATATATAGGGTGGTTATATGTATAATATTCGGTGGTGTTAGGTGTTATAGTAGATGGCAAATCACAGGACAAGGGAATCTGATAAGTGCTTTGCCTTTTCATCGTGGAGATAAAAGTAAATATTTATTAGTGCCACTTGAAGTTTTGAGAGAGGGAGGGGGAAGGGAGAGTAAAGTTTACGAACAAGAGATTGCACATGTTTATGGAAGTTATGATGGTTGTTAGCATAAAGTTATGTGTTAGGATTATACTGTCAACTGCTACATGGAGCCACTCGCATGTAGAGAAGTTGTTAATTTTAATATGGCAGCATAGGCTGGAGTGTCAACAATATGGAAATGATGAAAAGTTATTTACAAGAGGTCTTTTTCGAGTGGTAGTTTGTATATGTAGTACAAGTTTGAGGCAAATGTCAAGAAGGTTTTTGAATATTGCAGTGAATCCAAGCCCGGCAGTGAGGCAACCTCCAGCAATCAACAAAGATGTTCATATTACTCAACCCTGCAGTCTGCCAACTTCACCAACTTCCTCTCCACGACCATCATCCGTCGTCTCGAATCAATACTCATCTCCATCACCCTCACCCGTTCTTGGCGTTTCAAGCAGTAGTAATGACGTGCAATCATCAACCCAACAGCAGAACGACTGTCATCGAGAAGATGCCAACAAATCTCAGTCACAACAGCAACTCTCTACGAACTATGTAGTTCAGTCCAGCTCATTGCGATATCCTATTGGAGATAGTAGCGGGCCAACGGATGCACCGGACTGTACTCAGGATCAGTACTGGCAATCTTCCAAGATCTGCGTTCGGGAGAGGAATGCAGCCATGTGTAACAATGAGCTAATGGCCGATGTGTACTTTATTGTTAGCATCAATGGGGGTGAATTGAAGAGATTTCCAGCACATAAGTATGTTCTGGCAACTGGAAGCACAGTCTTCTACGCCATGTTCTACGGACCCTTGGCAGAAACAGGATTAGAGATTCAAGTTCCAGATGTTGAACCCGAGGCATTCCTCAAAATGCTTAAGTACGTGAATAGTCTGGAGTGTACAGATGGCTTGCGGAGATAAAATATAGAGGAATCTTTTAATTATTATCATGGGAGACTTTTGTCAGCTATACGTAAAAGCTTCTTGACTTTTTGGCTGTCTATGTATAGTCTTCATACATGGTTATATTTTTAGTGATGGATTATTATTGCTATGCTTTACTTATACTTACTTATGAAAACAGGTACCTGTACGCGGATGAAATAAGCCTGGATGAAGACTCGGTCCTGGCAACTCTTAATGCTGCTAAGAAATACATAGTTCCTTATCTCGCACAGGCATGTGTTCATTTCATGGAGGCCAGCTTGACAGCACGCAACGCTTGTGTTCTTTTGAGTCAGTCGCGGATTTTTGACGAGCCTGAGCTTATGGAAAGGTGCTGGGAAGTCATCGATGCTCAGGTAATCATTCATTTTCCATATAGCCCCGTTCACTAGAAATACCTACTAAATCGCTGGTTCAAAAAAACGTTTGCAGTGGAAAGTTGTCGTTCAGTTTTAGAACAGTTTTAAGATAAGTCTCAAGCATAAACGTTTTCACACGAATTTGTAACCATAGATTTTCCCATGAAATTTTAAACAAAAATTTTACTCGAAATGCTCATGGACATTGTTTCCCGTTAAGTTTTTACCTGAAATTTTACTTCTAAATTCTCCAGGAAAGTTTTTTCTCAAACTTTTTTGCCAGAAATTTTGCATAAACATTTCCCCAGAAAATGATCCCTCCATTTTTTGCCTGAAATTTTACTTCTACACTTCCCAGCAAAATGTTTCGCCCAAAGTTTTTGCCTGAAATTTCACTTCTACACTTCCCAGCTAAATATTTCCTCCAAAGTTTTTGCCTAAAATTTTACTTCTAATTTTTTTTGGAAAACCTTTCCTTCAACTTTTTTGTTTGAATTTTTACTTTCACAGTTTTTAGAAAACCCTTTCCTCCAACTTTTTGGTTGACATTTTACCTCTAAATGTTCAAGGAAATTGTTTCCCCAAACGTTTAACCTAAAGTTTTACCTCTAAACGTTTAATCAATATTTTTCCTCCTAATTTCCCCTGCCTTACTACCTATAAGGGCATATAAATGTGAAGCACCTCCGATTTTTTGAGATATTTAAAAAAATAAATTGTAACTTAAGTTTCGAAAATTTTATCTAGAATTGAGATTACAAACTAGATATTCTATAACCCCATAATTTGGGGCCCAAATTATGCACGTCAAAGAAGCCCTTTAATACGGCTGTGATAGAAAACACACGCCAACGTGGTTGAAAAAGCGTATTTTTAAGTACCAATAATTGATTCAAGATCAAAAGTAAAAGTTGTTCACCCTCAAAAGACGGTATATGAAAACAAAATGTAGTCATACACAGTAGGATGGCTCACGTGAATAAATACGTGGATAAGATTCGCGTATATATAGATATAGGTATATCGACTGACCTTAAGGTATCCAATATAGTTGAAACCACATTCGATTAATTTAGCGGAATTGGAATTAATTGTGCATGCAACGAAGACTTTTCGTTTTGGAATGATTTTAAATAATGATTGTTTAGGCGGAAATGGCATTGAATTCCGAGGGGTTTATGGATATTGACCATGCAACTTTCGAGTCGATCTTGTCAAGGGAGACACTTAATTGCAAGGAAGTACATATCTTCAACGCTGCTCTCGCATGGGCCAATGCAGAATGTGAAAGAAGGGAAATTGAACCTTCCCCTGAAAATCTTCGAGCTGCTTTGGGTAAGTTGCTACAATCAAATTCTTTTCATGGTTGCCGTTACTACTGAATCATGTACATGCATGCTGAGATGGTTAACTGAATGAAGATTACTTATTGGGATGAAAATTAAAATCGAAGAAATTTCAAAAATTCGGAGACTGAAATTTTGTTTAATTGAATTGGAAACACAGGTGCGGCTTTGAATCTAATCCGCGTCCCAACAATGGAGTTGAATGAATTTGCGGATGGGCCTGCACAGACAGGAATTTTTTCATTACAAGAATCTCATGACATTTTCCTATACTTTACGGCCACTAACAAACCCAAGGTGGGGTATCCTGTCAAGCCAAGGACGGGCTTGAAATCTCAGGTATCAGCCGCTCGTTGCCTGTTCTTTGACTTAATTTATTACTTAATTTGAGGAAAGATTTTTTTTGTCTGTATACCAAATATCATAACTTTACAAACATAGGGGAGTATAGCCCAAATCTACGTTGTTGTAAGCGTACACAGACTCATCCTTGAATTTCAGTGTAAAAGAGTAGTGGATGTAGAAGACAGCTACAGGGGCTTTCTTATTGCCTAATTGTTGCAATTACCTTAATTTTACTTAAGTATACAAGTACAGGCTTGAGTGATGAAACAGCTGACGTATGTTTGTACGTGTATGTGCGTGAATGTAATTTAATTCGAAAAGTTCTCTATACGTGGAGGTAATTATAGCGATTACTTTTTGCAAATTCAATTTGACTTTTTCTACTTACCTTGTCATGATACTAAAGAATGAAAGTTCTGTCCTTAAAAATTCTAGCAGGTTTTAGGTAGCTCATTCACATGCAATTGGTTTTTAAACCAAGCAACAGGTGCTGTGTTTTGCATGAATGCATGTTGTGCTTATGTATGGTATGACTGGCACTAACTGACAGTTGTCATTCGTAAAAAATAAGTTTTCAGAAAGTGACTCAGTATGTGAATATGGAATGTTGTTTACTAAATTTTTAGGTTTGTCATCGGTTCCAATCGTCAGCCTACCGTAGTAACCAATGGCGCTATAGGGGAAGGTGTGACAGCATTCAATTTTGTGTTGATCGACGGATATTTATCGTTGGGTTTGGTTTGTATGGCTCCTCTGGGGGAGCAGCAACATACGCTGTACATATGGAGCTTAAAAAATCCGGACGAATTCTGGCGGAGAACAACACTGAGTTCTTCTCTGATGGATCCAGCAACACTTTCCATGTTTATTTCCGCCAACCTGTACAAGTGAGATGAGATCCAATCAAATGCTAAATAGGGGAACATGATTATTAGATTGAGTTGGGTTTTTCATTTCTGCAAATCTTTCTCTTGGGATTTCATAGATTGACCCGGACACTTACTACACGGCCTCAGTTGTTCTTGATGGATTAGAATTAAGTTTCTTTGGCCAAGAAGGCATGACTGACGTAGCGGTGGGTCAGGTTTGTTTCCAGTTCCAATGTTCTGCAGAAAGTACGAATGGTACAGGTGTGCAAGGAGGACAAATTCCCGAACTCATCTTTTATGGACCGACACCTCCGGCTGTGCAGAACTAATTATCGCAAAATTCTATCTTCCAAATAAATATACGTTACTTGTGATGATTCTTATATATTTTTGATATTTACGGGAGATATTTAAATATGCAAATGATAATTACTTGCGTACTAGGAAAACCAGGAATTTTTATTGCACGAAAACGTTCGGCTGCTCGAGGAAAACCCTTGAAGCTACTTTTGTTGAAAGCAATTAAGGGCTTCTGAAACACAAACTTGTATTGTTTTGTTAATCACGGTTGTCATGATATCAAATTGTTTATGTTCACGCTCGGTTACCGTCTCTGGAGACAAAATTTTTAAATGTGCTAACGCGATTCAGAATCAAAACACTTAGTTGGAAAATGTTTTTTCAGAGGTCCCTTCGTGAGTTCCTTTGGTGAATGTGTACTATAGTATCACGAGATTTAAAAGCAATATTTGGATCTTAGCATGCTTTTTATGCTTTTATTGTAGGGGATGGCCGAAACTAATTTCTGGCTACAATATAACTTTTTCAGAGCGGTTCGTGAAAAAACATTGTTTTGCATAAAACTTAAGTTACATGTACATATATAATACATCGTTATAGATTATCTTCACGCTAAAACTTGGTCGGTCTAAATATTTTATGCGCACATGTGCATTACAAATTAATAGGTGTCACACCGAAGGTATGAATGTACAAACAGTATTTCCGAAAGTCTTCGTCAACCGTGGTGAGACATGGTTAGGGATGTTATATAAACATGACTGATTGAACAAACTCAGTGATTTCGAAGTTTTTATGCTTGGAGCAAATTCATCGTATAAAATACATTTGAAAGAACTACACTGAGGTTGTCTAAATTAAATTAAATTGCTGGTAGCTATGTATCGTTTAAATATAAACCCTTCAAGTCACTGAATGAGGTCTTTATGAATTTAATAAAGTCGATAAATTATCTCGTCGTAACACACATTGTCCTAAATGGGTTGTATTTTTATTTGCTATATTTTTAATTAGCATATAGATTCATATACACACATATTTTTTTTAAAATTCTATATATTAGTAGTCTAAGACTGCACCGATAATGTTGGTAAACGAATTTAGTGGTTATGGTTTCTACGATTCTTCGCTTCTTATCTTACAAATGCGTTAAACAAACAAAACGACACCTTGAAACTCTAGTAAATTATAGTTCAAAATTTAACAGCTAGTTAATCAAGACTTGCATAATAAATTGATAATAATTGATGTGCAGGAGTAAAAATTCTACTAAAATAAATTTTCCGATCTCTCATACATTAAATGGATTTAAAAATGAACAAAAAAACCAATAATATACAAACCTTTATCTAATGGATGCATAGGCCTTCTGAAAGTAGAAGTTATCGCCGTAAATTAATAATAATAATTAACACTGGCTCTACTAAAAATAAATGCACTATTGCGACTGAAAATACTCTAATAGAGTATATCACTGAAAATACTGTAATTGCAACTGTTAATTCAAAAAATAACAGACGGTGTTCAAAGTCATAAATAAAAACTCATTACAAAAGAAGTTTCAATGCACTAGATCATTTTATGTATACTACAGCTGCTTATACTTAAGACCGTGTAAGCGTTAGTCACCAAACGTCGAATACTACGATACTCGCCTTTCAGGGTAATAAAGTTTTTAAAATCTTCAATCGTAGTAATCATCGTAATCAGCATCTTCTTCTCCTCGAAATTTAGTAAGTAACTGACTGGCAGAAAATTGTTCCTGTTCTTCCTCTTCTTCGCTGTCACCTATGCAAACAAAAATTTTAATTTTATCAAATAATTCAGTACCGGACACAAGAAACAAAATTTAGGATTTAAAAAACTCACGATCATCATCTGCGTAACGTATGGGACCAGACTCAATCACAAACTCATCTGGCTTTTTGCTATCATCAGCACCAGGCTTGTTTTGCGAAGGGCTATCCTTCTCGAGTTTAACCTTTTGATCCTTCGAGACATCTTCATGTTCCGGTTTAATAAGCACCTCCGGGATCTCACATTTTGTGCGTTTAGATCGAGATTTCTTAGCGGAAGATTGGGCAGGTTCGTCACTGGTGGGTGTTTGATTTCTTTTCATATTTCTTTTAGGAACTACTGGCCCGGATTCAATGACCGTAACAAGTGGCTTCGAGTCTTCATCTTCAGTCTTGGGAGTGAGGACAGAGGAGGAGGAGGAGGAAGAAGCTGATGAACCCCCGGCATGGCCAAATAAGTCATTGGATATGGACGAGAGGGTTTTGAGCACGTCGTAGTTTATCTTATTCGACATTTTCCTTTCCATTAACATTATTTTGATGGCTTCACCTAAATTGATGTAACGTTCAATTATTATTCCAAAATGTTAGATGTAGCTTACTATAAAATTAACATGAGAAAACTAACTGGCTGTTTTGGCCTGATAAGTAGAAGATACATCCAGAGCCTTCTTCTGGTTATTTTTCTTTTTTTGCTTTTGCCTCTCAGCCTTAACTTCTTTGCGGCTTAGCTTATTCTGAGACTTCTTTACTGTGATTGCAAGATGAAAGATAAACACATTACTTGAAAATAATCAATCAGTTAAAATACACTTCTAAATTTTTGCCCACTTTTCAGTTTAAAAGCGATGCAGTTGGCACTTACACTCCTGTTGCTGTATATAGTCAGCATTGATTTGCTCCCATAGAATAGTTTTAGATTTTACTTCGTATGGATTCATAATATACGCATTTATTTCGTCGTCATCTATTCCTTCCGTTAAATCATCTTCCTCCACAGGTTCAGAGTTGGTGACTGGCTCGTCTTCATCTGCTGAGCCTAAAAGATCCCAGTAAATAATGTATCGACTTTGGCCATATTCACACAACAATAAGACACGATTTATTTTTTATATTTTACTGGAATCATCCTCATTTTTAGAATCGGTTATTCGAGTTGTGAGAGTTGGAGGTGGCATGAGAATTCGATCAACATCACATATACTCAACGCTGTGTCGCTATCAGGCTTCAACGGACCCAGAAGATCTTTACAATCCTCCTTTTCCTCCTTGGGTGCAGTTTTAATGGGTTTTTCCTTTTCTTCCTTTACCAACTCTTTGTTGCAATCACTGGCCTTCGGCACATCTTCAATAATTTCGGGACTTTTGGTATCAATTAAATCATTTATAGTACTAATTGTTGATTCCATGATAAAACGCGATGTATCTTCGGCTTCCCGCGAGGCACTTTCAGATTCTTTCGCAGCAAACATTCCTGTATGAAGTTAAACAAAGAAAATTAAATCTCCGTAAAAAAAGAATAGAATATTAGGGGAACCTTCAGCAAAACTATTACATACTTTCGCGTTCCAACGCTTTCGCCTGGCGTTTGTCTAACTCTTCATCAATTCGTTTTTGCAAATCAATAAATTCGCCGCTAACTTCATCATCCAGTAACTGTAAATGAATGTTAAAAATTAAATGATTCCCCGTAAAACAAATTATACATTTATTAAATACTAAATAAAGTATGAAAAACGCTTGAATAATGATTTTAAACCTTTTGTAATTGTTCCCTGTCTTTAATTCTGGCCGCTTTGAAAGACGGAGGGTCGTGCTCTTCTTCAAGATCCACGGACATAAACTCATCCAGCGTAAGAGAACTTGAAGGAGTTTCTCCGAATTCAACGAGTCTGAAACGGAATTAAAATAAATATTTCAATTACATTTCATTTCTGCAACATTTGAGCACCAGGATAATCCATAACTGTTGGAGAAAACATAGCCTTACTATCGTTACCTCTTCCTCAAAGTCGTTTCATGAACTTTTACGATTTTAATGATGTCTTGAACTGTTCTAGAAAAATTGTGAAGACGAGCGGCAATCAGTAAAGCTGGAAAATGAAATATAATAACATTTAACTTTCTCCAACGCTTGTATTAGAATATTACATAATGAAAATTATTTAGCGATGTAACAAAATAGAACAAAATGATATACATAACAAATTGACTAATCAGTCATTTACCAGCACCACACAACCCTGAAGGCCTCCTTCCCAGATGAATCCAATCTCGTTTCATCCTCTGGACAAGCCGAAGAGCTGTCATAGCCACCTCATGAGTTTTGTCTCCCAAATCAAATTTATGAGCGAATCGAAGGATGTACATACAAGGATCGACGGCAGGAATATTAATGAACAGAGATCGAGATATTTGGATATATGCACGACCCAAAGCGTACACATCCATTTGAACCACGTCACTAAAATCGATTAGCAAATCTGCGAAAATAATGTGAATTATTAATTTTCAGTAATGGGCATAGCCAACTACTCCAACATCGATTTTTCTTCTATTCACTTACGAGGTGTTCCCTCAATCCTGCATGTCATGTATACACATGCAGCAATCGTTAGAGCATTTTTTCGTCCTTTCGTCAATTGTTTATGCAAGGCCATTTTAAAGAAGTTAAATGCAACGTCAACGCAATGCTGGTTCAACCTGTAATGATAAAAATAAACCTTTGGTTTATAAGTTTTCCAAGAAAGTTAGTTCTTTCAAAGCCAACTAAACGAAATAGCGACTCACCTTAGAACCTGAGCCACTTCTTGTATCTTTTTCTTCGCCGCTCTCAGGGTAAGTTCACGAGATTCTTTAACACCACCCTGATGAAATCCATTCGGACCTACAGCAATACCCCCACCACCCCTGCTTTCCGCTGACACAAACTGACCCACTGCAGAAGCACCACCATGCCCATCTTCCTCAAACGTTACTTCCGATACTATTATTGATTCTTCAAGCACATAACCACAATTCGTGCACACCGCATCTCCTCTCGCTGGATCAGTATCAATCTCACTACATCCACATTGCTTGCAACTGGTAACCCCAGACATATCGCCGATCAAATCACGTTCCAAAATTTATCTGCAAATCCACGAAATACACCATCATCTGAAAATCACGGCTCTCTAATTAGCCAAAAACTCTACCATATTACCATCAGCTACATAAATAACCTGGATTAAACTTTCAGTTATCGCATATCACCAAAAAACCTTCAGTAGATATTTCTCCTCAAGCTCAAAGTCAATGACATAATGACATATATCTTTAAATCACACCTAAAAACTCCCCAGCCAAACCCTCCAACATTAAAGATATTTCAAATAAAAACACTCACATCACAAATTTAGCTCGATCCTAGACTCGAACTCCCTTGAAATTCCAATTTCAAAATAATCTTTCCCTAATTTAGTTTTTCAAATTAAAACCCCCGAAACTTCAACGTGCACAACAAGAAAAGTCCCTATCTTCTTCCAATCTTCCAATCATGTGGCCAAGTATCGCATCCTGCGACCGGGATAAACGAGTGTTGGTACTCGGTACTTTTTCCTGTGGAACAAACACTCACTTGTGAATCAAAAAACAATATTTCGACGCCACTAAAGTGCACTCAGTGATACTTTCACTTTCAGTTAAATTTATCCTAATATTACTTCGAAATATCTACATCAAATCAAAATAAATAAATCAAAACTTACTGCCAATTTGAATTTAATCACTCCTCAAAAAGATCGACTATATTTCAAGAGGAACGATGGGTTGGAGACTTCCAAAACCCTTTTTAATTGCTTCTGCGGTTTCAACTGTCGTGGGAGGAATTGTTATTATGAAGTAAGACTTCTAAAATCCTTAGATGAAGAATTTTAAGTAAAAAGTGACATTTTTGAAGGTCTCTTTCCTAACCATTTTTACACCAGAACCCGCACAAGCCCAATCCAATCCTTCAACCTTCAAAGGTTTCTCCAATAGAAATTCATTCTGCGAATTTTGAACACGACGCATTCGAACTTTATTACGTACCTGTATGTACCTACGTACAGCTTATTGTTAGACCTAAGCTATATACGTTTGTTCTTATTGTACTATGTACGTAATGATGTATCTA
Source organism: Spatulosminthurus flaviceps (assembly GCA_034693705.1). Lineage (NCBI taxonomy): Eukaryota > Metazoa > Arthropoda > Collembola > Symphypleona > Sminthuridae > Spatulosminthurus > Spatulosminthurus flaviceps. The sequence goes on from JAQFXU010001244.1 coordinate 14,319, forward strand.
AATCTACTTCCATAAAAACAATAATGTACTAGTATAGCTACTCTATACTGTATACATATTAGTGTACATGCTTGATTGAAAAGTGCTATGCAATTAAAAAATCCTATTTCAACCATTTACTATTCACTCACAGCTATAAATATGAGGTCGTGGGAAACGTGGGACAAATTGCTTAATATTTAAGACTAATGTGTGGAGGCCCCTTGAACTGTTTATATATACTTTATTCCTATCATAGGGAGCTGCAGAGAAAAATTCTGCACCATCTAAAGCCGTGTTGAAATGCGATTTCCGGTCTTCGCTGCATGAAAGGGAAGGAGATAATGGAAGACGAATTTTTGCTTATAAAAACTGTTTTACTGGTTGGATTTAAAAGAGAGTTTTACTGTTTTTGCTCAATCTCTCTTGAAACTCCTACATTGTTCTAAAGAATTTTGTCCAGGGCTAATTTCAAGGGAAATTGGGGCAAAAAGAAATGACAATTCATTTATATAGGTACTTACTTACGACGGGAGATGTATAGAGAACTTGTTGGCTAACATCATAAGTTAAACACCTGTTTTCATGCAATAAAGTCAGTAAGGTACAAACTGGGTTCAAATGCTATACGATTACGACGTTTTGGAAATGAAGATAGATAAAGTACTATATAGAATAAAAGTTGTATTACATGGTTAGACATTGGACTGACAACGTATATTTATCTTACGTGAATTAAAACAATTCAATTTCTCAAAATCTGAACTCTGTAAATCTTACATACGGGCTATATTGGAGTATGCAAGCCCAGTTTGGGCATTTGGTATTACTAGTCGCCAAAAGCAACTTGTGAAGTTAGAAAAGAGTTGCTTGTATATAATGTTAAGCAAAAGAGTAACCAATAAGAGTTATATGACAAAAGCCTTAAAACATTAAAAATAGAATCAATACTGTCTAGGTTTGAAAAGCTATATAAGGCTTAACTTTGGTAATTCCCTCCACTCGAGTCCCAAGTTTTGAGTTTTGATACTTACTCAATGTCAGTCCATATGTTAGTAATTATAATACTAATAGATCTAAGACCTTGATTTCACTAGTGGACTTAGCCATGGTTAAGTTAACTATATATTTAGTTTAACCTTCCGAAAGCTAGGGATTTCACTGCGGAAATGGTCAAGTTAACCTTTTTTACTCCAATTTCACACGAAAATAATGGTTAAACTTGCCAATGGTTAATTTAACCATGGTTAAGTCCACTAGTGAAATCAAGGTCTAACAATAAGAAGAGACCAAGAGAAATTTTTTGTAACAGGAGTAGGTATTATGATTCGGTAATTCCACATGTCATTAGACAACTAAATGAGCTACACTCAAATGAGTTTGATAAATTAGTAACGCGGTATGAATGAACGTTGTCTGTTGTCTTCAATTAATTACATCTTAACTGTATGGTTTTTCTGCTTAGATGTGATAGTTACCAATATCACACACAAAAGGTGTTGTGATTGTGTACGCAAATGACAATAAACCAGTAATAATAATAATAACTTATTGCAATTGCCGGTGCGGTATTTACTGCGGTGTTCATTGTGGACTGCGCAGTTTGTGTGCATAAGATTGCAACGTTGAAAGCAATTGTAAGACACTAAGGTAAAAGTAACTCTGAAAGTTATACCTATATATATATACTGAGTATACTTCCATAGTTATGGACGTAACGTTGAAAAAGTTTCGTCGTCTATGTTTTTAGTAGCGCAATTATTTATTATTAAGAATAAAGTTGGAGTGTATGGAGTTGGCGGATATGTCTTTCTATTTTTGTGCGGAAACTTTCCGGCTTTTAAAAACTCTCCTTGAGCTTTTATACATGATTCACGGAAAAAGAAAAGCGCTGGGTAAACATTCAACATGTGACGTTTTATGCAGTTGCTTATGTGTAACAATAATTTTTTTAATTGCGACTTATGAGGTCATTTATAAAAAATATGATTTCCGCATTGTTGATCGTAAGGGACTTGGTATCTGGAACCGACCTGAAACTTGATCCGAAATTGAAAGCGAATGACAAGACGGTAATTGTAACCGGAAGCAACACTGGCATTGGAAAAGAAACAGTCCGCGGTTTGGCAAAACGTGGTGCAAAGGTTTACATGGCTTGCAGAGATCTTAATTCATGCGAAAAAGTAAGTCCACACACAGAATTGATGACAATTATGTTTGAAGCATTGAGGACACTTGGGTTATAATACGTGCATTTTGTAAGTAATAATTTAATCTTTCTTTTTATCAAGGCCAGAGAAGAAATTGTGCTAGAGACCAAAAATCCTAAAGTTTACTGTCGACAATGCGACCTTGCGAATTTTGATTCTATAAAGCAATTTGTCAGTGATTTTAAGATGGAGGAGGATAAATTAGATATTTTAGTAAATAATGCTGGTGTCATGAGATGTCCAAGGATGGTGACAAAACAAGGTATTGAAATGCAATTGGGAGTTAATCACATGGGCCATTTCCTTCTCACTAATCTACTCCTGGAGCCCATAAAGGTAATAGCTGAATAAATGAGGAGTAAAGGGTGTCATTCTATAAAAGTAAATCTGCTATTTTCTTTAGCAAGGTTTTGTTGACTTATTTATGCTCACCAGAAATTTAACCGTTTTTAGGCTGCCGCACCAAGTAGAATAGTAGTTCTCTCCAGCGTTGCTCACACAAGGGGCAAAATAAACTTTGAAGATTTGAATTCGGAAAAGTCCTATGATCCAGGAGACGCGTACAGCCAGAGTAAATTGGCCAATGTTCTTTTCACCAAAGAATTGGCAAAAAGGCTTCAAGGTGAGGGGATACATTTGCTTACTACAACAAATACATGTATATGCATATTTATTTTAAAAAATACCAGCGGTCCTAAATATTGCATAATGTTGTTTTGTATTGTCGGGGTCACAAAAGTTCATTTATGCCATTTAGGTACAGGAGTCACAGTCAATGCCGTTCACCCAGGCCTAGTTTATACAGAACTCGGTCGACACATGGATTTTTCAAAAAGTATCATTGCTAAAATTTTTGTCATGCCAATTTTTAAATTCTTCTTGAAAACCCCTAACCAGGGTGCGTACACTACGCTTTATGTCGCCCTGGAACCAAGTCTTGAAAATGTTACTGGAAAATATTTCAGGTAAATACTATATAAGTATAAGCTACGTATCGCTATTTCTCAAATAGCCTCAAATCATGTTTGTAAGTAAAAGCATGCTAACCCCGAGTCAATTTTAAAACTAATAAGTAGACCATAGACTACTAATGTAAGGCTAACAAGACATCTTAATCAAGTGATAGTGATAAATACACACAATTATTAGGACTTTAATGGTGGCAAGAAATTGCTGGAAGAATATTCGGTTTCAGCTAATCTCAACCACGTAAAATAATAACACGAGAAATTATGTAGTATAAAGATAAACTATTTTCATTTTTTTAAGGTTTTAGGTTTTTGCTTTCCATATCAAAAAAGTCCATAAATGCATTGGGTTACTTTTCCTCAAATAGGAATGCCAAAAACCTTTTCTTCTGGCAGAGGGTAAAGTCGGTTTTGGGTATACATACTGGACAAGACATACATTTTGGTGGTGGTTGCAGGACGGCCACTTGCATAGTACGGAAGTTATGGGGGTTTTTCGTGGATTTTGGATTTATTCGTATAAAAAAGAATTACTCAAAAGCTGGTTGACCGATTTTGATGAAACTTTCACCATTAGCATTTTTAATTCCCCAGGTCAGGTTTTGAGAAAAATTTGAAATTCCAAAAATTAGTTTCAAAATTTTGATTTTTTCTTTGAAATATCAATTTTTTAATGAAAGCAAAATTCGATATTTTGAAGAAAAAACTGATATTTCAAAGAAAAAATCAAAATTTTGAAACTAATTTTTAATTATTTAAAAAAAAAGTGGGTTTATACTCCGATTCATACCCGTAGTTCTAACAGAGTTGCCAACCATCTTAAGTCTTTATTCAATTGCATTACAAAGTTTCAATGGTTAACCCTATCTATGAGGAATTCTCGCACAAGCGGTATTAGGTCTGAGCGGTCAGGGGAAAAACCCAGTGGGAAAAAACCCCTTTCCTTGAGCCAAATTACAAATCACCCCCGGGATTCGAATCCGGGTACGACTCAAACAACCCTCGAGAAAAAGAATTACTATACGATACAGAAGATACTGAAAATACGCTACAGGGGGCTTGTCTAATTATTTTAATAATAATATCAATTTTTTTTCTTCAAAATATCGAATTTTTCTTTCATTAAAAATTCATATTTCAAAGAAAAAATCAAAATTTTGAAACTAATTTTTGGAATTTCAAAATTTTCTGACCTGGGGAGTTAAAAATGCTACAGAATGGTGAAAGTTTCGTCCAAATGGGTCGACCAGCTTTTGAATAATTTTGTTTTATACGAATAAACCCAAAAACCACGAAAAACCCCCATAACTTCCGTGCTTTGCAAGTGACCGTCCTGCAACCACCACCAAAATGAATGTCTTGTCCATAGTACACACCCAAAACTGACTTTACCCTCTGACAGAAAAAAAGGTTTTTGGCATTCCTATTTGAGGAAAAGTAACCCATTGATTCTCGCAGTACCAATATATCACCCTATATATCGAGAATCGAGATGCAGCTCAAGAGAAATATACTACATATTTATAGTATGTATGACAAAAGTAATTATTAAAAGCAAACCAATCATTTTATTTATATTTTTCTGCAGCGATAGTGCTGAAAAAGAAGTAACACCCGAAGCAAACGATCCTCAGACAGCTCTAAGGCTTTGGATCACAAGCGAAACCTGGACAAGGCTTGCTCCAAATCGGACATGATATATGATTAAACTGGTAACCAAGGAGAATAAGCTGCAATAAAGTTTCCATTCCTCCAGTTACTTATATGCTATATACGTAGTTTGCATTCAGAAAGCCGGTGTTCAATATTTCAAGTAAATATATCGTTTCTGTTAAAACGATCCTATAAAAAATCGCTGAATTTCGGTTTTATTTATTCTGGCATGGTTGCTGGAAAATCATACAATTTGTTTCTGCCTACACATCTGCCCAAGCCAAGAAAAAGTAGTTGTTGAAGCAATGCTTGAAACGCGACGCCATTTTAACATTCTGTCCTCAGCGCAGCGCAGTAGCTGCGGTTGCTACGCGACTTGACAACAATTAGCGGACGTTGTTGATCGATTCCGCCGTCACACTTTGGAATTTGGGTTGCCTCGGTTGCGACTTCACCTTCTCTTTACAGTCTACTTTCGCTTATGTAATTACGACTTGTCGTTATGTGTCCGCCCGCTCTAGCAAAAGTTCCTGAGAAATGCAGTGCATTTTTAGAAACGAGTATTCATTTGCATAATTTTTCACTTGAGGTTTACGCTATTATTACCGAAGGATTAGGTACCGTTGTATTTAGATGAAGACTTCTTCAAATGTTGAGCATTGGCATTCGCCTCGGTCAGTTTAGTGAGTTTAGTTTCAGTTGTAGCAGTCAATCCCAATCCGAGCGTGTATGGGTAGCTATAGTTCTGTGTTCTATATCGATCATTGTCAGGCTGTAAACGGGAACGGGAAGACTGCGGTCTTTGCGTTAGTTTTAAAACGCGTAGCATAGCTGAAGGAGATTTTCAACTTTTCAAGACTTTTTCTAATTATTCAAGAAAACTACTAACTTTATTTCATCGTGAATGTGTAAGTGCACTATCCAATTACTACAGGGATTATTATTAGGGTGAAGTACAACATGTTAGAAGTTGTTAATGTTGAATGAAATCTAGGATTAACAAGTTAGTTGATTCCGGTCTTTAGTCCTCGTCCTCGACTTCCGTGGCGTGCGTTATCAGTCAGAGGCAGTATAGTAAGCGCAGGCAGTAGTAACTACAAACGAATTAGTTTTAAGAAGATGAATTGTCATGAATGTATATTATATAGCTACATACTAGAAGGATGTAAAATGTATTTTTGTGTTTAAAGAAGAATAAGGATGTCATATGTCATTGTGGTTCAGTATTTGTTGTAGTTTTTATTTTGGTATTTGTGTCTATTTTTAGTGGTTTAGTGGCACACGATCAATGAGTTTGTTAAAGACAGAGATATTTCAATGTTTTGTTTGGAAGACTATATGCTGTGTCGGCTGTGTGTTAGTTAAATTGGTTAGGTGAATTGCTTCTCTAGTTAAATTTCAATCACATTCTTGTGTATCCTCAACTCGTCAAGTTGTATCCTGCGGATTTCGGATATTTTTTAACGGAGTTTCGAAGAAAACATTCTCTTTGATAGTGTTTGAAATTCGAGAAGACTTGACGATCTAAAGTAAGAAATCTAAGAATTAGACATTTGTTACTTCTTGTGTATTAGTCATTATTTTGAAATGACATGTTGTTGATAATTTCAGTTTACGGAGGTGCTGTATGGTATGCTATTTCCGTGATGTTGTTTTATGTGAGGAAAGAACAAAGAGCGTGATCATTGGAGCTTCTGTACTTGATATTGTTTTTTTGGGTCAGCATGTTGGAAATATTGGAATGGATACATCGCTTATTGATCCACGTAGCTGCGTAGATATGACCAGTAGTAGGATACGAAGGCAATTTCTTTTTCTGTTACATTTTTGTTGCCATTTTGAAGTACGCGATTTGATATTCCACAATCGACCATCAGTAGAGGTTATATTGTAATTGTCAGGTATACTAAATACAGGCGTTATAGAGACGGTCGAATATATATACGATGTGAATATTAAATTAGGGAATTAGTCGGTAAATATATCAGGCTACTGACCAAAAATTATGTTTCGTCTCTGATAATGTAAAATTCGACGTCGTAGTTTCTGAAGGTTCTGAAGGATAGGTATGCTAGATCCGTCAGCATCTCCAAAGGCATTGAAAGTCAAGTTTAACGTTTGCGAGTATAAATGGACCTGACTAGACTTGTTTCCGAAAAGACCAAAGTATTTCCATTTTTGTCTCACAGCAGTTTTGGAGAGCAAATTATGGATGCCTGCCGACTATATGTAAGATTAAAGTGTAGGTGCTTATTTTTCTTTAAGGTAACGAATTTCCGGAATGCATTAGTGGCTAGCCTGATTAGCTTCTGGCTAATCGTCATAGCAACGGAACAGGATGATTTCATTCAATCCTATTCGTTAATCTGAAAAGTTGAGGTAACCAAAATGGGGGGGGGGGGTGGAGTTTAGAAACATACGTTTTACGAACTTCAAATAGGCTACCCTGTAGTTGGTTAGAGAAATAGAAAGTGGGCCTAAACTATTTAACGTAAACAACGCCACAAAGTAGTTTTGCTGAAATATACAACGTTAGAATTAGCAGCTAAAATGAAGTTTTTGTTTTGTTAGTATTGTTATAGTATGCACATGTAAATTAGTAAATTCTATGATTGAGACTAGCACTAGCTATTCGGCTGCTAGGTATTGTAGGGTGTACAGCTTATTGGGCCATTAGAGTTGATTTAATATTGAACTGAATTACCACCCCGTAGGAATACCTGAATGTCGTCATGTACATGTGCATACGGTGGTATTGATGGTGTTTCTACGGTTCCAGAAAATAATTCATAGGAATTAGATAGGTATAAAATGCTGTATGTGTAGTGTGTGTTGTACTAGCTATAAATAACTAGTAATAAAACTGGGTACCCTGAGATACAGCGAATTGTACTCAAAATGAAAAAATGTACTAGCTATATGTGTACGTGAGCAATTCGCACTCCTTTACCCGCTTTCAATTAAGGTTTATAATGTGTACATTATCTGGTTATTATCAAATGAAGGAATGACTTTGAGGATTTGGAGCAGCAGAGTGTTAAGTTGTTGAATACTATACTAATATTACAACTTAACTGATGACGTACGAATACCATACTCATTAAGTGCAGAGGTTGTAAGAAACTCGTTACGTCATTGTATTTAAATTACAACAAGTATTTGCCATTATGTGTATGCGTGCCGACTGCAGATTGTCAAAGGAAGCTAGGAGACCAAGAATTTACATAATAAAATCATTCTTGGAATTACTGTCTTTTCCTTTGCTTAATCCATCCGTTTAGAACTGTCAGTGTGGTAGAAAATTTTTCTGGCGTACCAAGAAAGTAGACTAGCACTCAGCTCATTCGGTAGAATAGATTTGTGTACGACTTGCCTTGCTTGCGGCTGCATACATATTGGTTTATGTAGTAAGTGCTTTGGTCGCGAATAATCGCTGAAGAAGAATTGGTTAGAGAAAAATGTTGTAGCAATGATAGTCGGACGATGATTCCCTTTTGCTTCTTCTAGAGTCTACAGATAAGTAAAGTAGATACTGTAGGCGGTGTTGTTGGTTGTATTTAGATTTTATCCGAAGAGGAGCTTTTTCCCTGAAGCCTGTTTTGACTCTTTACTTAATTATTTGATAATAAAATGATGGCCAGGAAAATATAAAAACGCAGAGACGTACCCATTCCTCCCAGCATGGAATCCCCAATCGCCCTCCTTAATACTTGCCTTTCCTGTGACCGTGGATGTTACTTAACCATGAGTAAAAACTAGTATCAACAATATCCTTTCGTTTGCTCAAGAACTCTCTTAAACTTTGCCTATTGTTGTTGCAGGAGAGGCGTGGAAACAGGAGTTGGTCAGTAAGGCAGTATTAGTAATGGTGACGAGCATCACGTCAAGGTCTTCATATTAAAGATGTGTTTTTATATCGTTTCCTTTCTTTTCAGTTTGGTTGGGGCGTGCAGTATACTGTATGGAAATTAAAGGATTATATGTACTGCACAGCAGATGAAGAAATGTGCTGAAAGAATCTCATCCCACCGTGACTTAGTAAGAATTGCGAAATAAAGACGGCAATTCGCATTTCTGCATAATCTCAGAACGTTCCACCACTACACAACATCAAGTCGAGGGACTGGAGAGGAAGAAGCCTGACAGGATTTGATGTGCAGCATTGGCAATCGTATTGGCATTATCACCCACATCTTTATTAGGTGAGGATACACTTGAGTCTATATATTGGATACATACGGAGGAAAGCGCAGTCTTGGTGCTTCAAAGACGACCAAGGTTGTCGTTGATAATTAACGTTCAGTGAATAGTAAACAGCCTGAAGATGAAGCGGAATGATTGGCAAAGATGCACTCGTAGCCAAGTAAATGGGTAGGATTATAGGACCTCGTAACTACAGAGATACGAGTGTATTTGCTACCGTGTGGTGAGCGAGAGAAATGGCAAGTGTTGGTGGCAGGCGGTAGGATTCGGAAGAATCTGGTAGTTATGCTTTACTACCCTACAACTCCCAAGAACAGGCGGCTCCATAAAGTTTCGACCATGTACTAGTCATCCATGTGTCGTATATGTACATGCGATCGTGGTGAAGACACAGAAGAAGCGTAGTATCACGATGTTGCTCCACTGCTGGTGCCGCTGCTGCTCTTGCTGGTTTAGTGAATTTCATGAGGGAGACCCCGTCCCTCCGTCTCCACTCGGTTGGCCATGGACTCTGCTGCTGTTGCTGCCTCAATCCCTGAGTTCTCTGCAGTGACAAACAACCCAGTTGAGTAAGAGTATCTTCTTCTGCCGTCATGTACATATGTATACACTTAGGACTGAAATGTATTCAACCTTGTTGAATTCCCTGCTCTGCGCTTTCCACCTTCCATGCCGCTCTCTCATACACATATACACACGTTGAACCATGCTACCTCCTCTCTTCATTCAGTTGCCTCATCGGCTGACTCTATATTATTTTTCCTCGTGTAGAGAACTCCCAGTGTCGGAGAATAGGACTGGCATGGATATAGTATAAAGTGACGGCTGCTGCTGTTGCTGCCTCTCGTGCAGTTAACACTACTTCTTCAATCTTAACTACCATTACCCTGTCTCTATGGGTTCTACTAGTTTCCCTCTTCGTCTCCCTTAGTACGCACAGGATACCCATGCCTCTAGTAGAACTTTAGTTGTAGGCCTGAGTGTCGTTTTTATGAACGCCACGCTCCGTGGATATCAGTCAGTCGTAGTCATATGGGGTTTCGTCATCCGCCAACAACGTCCTTCTTTATTTTCCAGGCTGAGCAAGCAACTTGACCTCGATTCTTGGGAAGATTCCTCTACCTCCACATAACAACTGCTATCCATTATTTATCTCCTGTGCAGTTGGATTAGCTAGTGTTTCATGTGGAAATTCTAAATTGGAATCAAACCTTATATTGCAGTGTTCTCACAATTAGACTTATAATATATCAGCAGCAACAACTTCCACCTTCCATTCGCGCCTTTCCAAGTTAGAAGGTATGCCTTTTAGAACACATTTTTTGTTTTACTAAGCATATATTTCCATTATTAAAATATAGTTTTAGTTGTTTTAGTTTTATTTGTTCGGCTATATATAACCCATGTCTATTCCTCTATTCTACAAATGAGCTGTCTTATATGTATAATCTGTACTGGTATAGTGGGGAAGATTTTCTTTTATGCTCATTCTTTGCAAGTAAATTTTGGCTACCTGTGCTGAATAACAAGAAAATTGTACTTTGTAGTAAACTTTATAGTGTCATTTTATTAGAACTTCTCTTTCCAGTGCGTCAAATATTTGGTAATATATTATCCATCTTTGCCAATAATAACATTGCAATGCTTCAGATGCAAGGTGTATATTATTTCAACTCGTTATCATCAGCTGCATGAGTGGAATGACGGGACGTCATCAAAGACACAGCTACGTAAATTCTAATTCGTACAAAGCGTGTTGTTATGACTAGGTGTATAAATGATCGTAAGCATGAGAAATAGTTTGGGCTATTCATGGTGAATCCTATCATTACCAGAAATGGCTATTAAGGGACACTGTTTCGGTGAGAGTTTAAAGGTATGTAATTAGTCGTCCTGAATGTGCTATCAACTGAAATATTGTCGCGGAAGTATTGTAGAGCTTGAAAATTCAAAACTGGTCAGAATGCATGGTTCTACATAGACTGGGCGCATGGAATAGAGTGCTCCCATTCGGTTACCACGTAAGGAATGATGTTATTACCTGTAATTGATAACAAAAATTAGCATCGTGATTCTGGAATTGGCTGTGGAGTACCGGTTCCAATTTGGAATGCCACAACTGAATGAAGTAATTAGGCTATATGTGAGATAGCTATATATAATGACCTCGGTTCGTCATATTTGCTATGGCGTGCATTAATAATTATTATCATCATGTTAAAGATTCAACTGAAACTCAACAATCGTTCTCCAGGTCTAATCTCCCTACATTTTTAAGAATGGAATTAATTTGATTTTGAATGATTAAAGTTACACTTTAAAGTACAGGTCATTATCCGTACATGTCAACGATAGGCTCCATCGTAGTTTTTCTATATTCGAGATAAATAGAAGGAATTCTATGGTGCATTTAGCGTATGGGTGGAAAAGATGAAGCTCTTTAATACTGGTATTAAAATCACAGTGTAAAAAGTTGTTGTTGTTGTTCATTTCATACTTTGTATAAGGTAGTGCATATGGATGCCTAAATAGAGCAACTAATATTGATACAATGAGGCCGTAATGAGAAAATAAGCAGTGTTCCCTCTCTTTTTTTCTCATTTTCATTTTTTCCACCTCCGACAGAAGTAATTACAAGAAGTGTGTAAGTGTGTACATTTGACTGCAAGTTTTGTGCTTGCAGCAGTGATTATATATCCATATGATATTTGGTTATGTATGTATGTATATATCGTCATTGGGGGTAACTGATTGCGGACAGCGTAATGGAAAGATAGACAGAGCTTGGAGTCTCCTTGCAATATTTGCACATTTTTTTCTGATTACCTTGTCGAGCTTGATTCCGAAGAGAGTGAAGTATATTAAAGTAGTGGGACTCATCCATTGTCAACTGCTGGCTGATCGTGTGAGAGAGACACACGGGCACATGGAAGGAGGAGACTTGGCAAAATTGTAAATAGAGTGTAGTGTATGTAGTAGACCCATTAGTGTGGCAAGGCCTGCCAGAGACGACAAGTATTGATATGGAGCATTGTGTGATTTGGTGCGCTTTCGAGTGAGGTAAATGGAGAGTTTCAGAAGGACGACAACGACGACAACTACTGCGGCTTAACTCTATATTGCCCGTGTGGTTCATTCTCATGATGGGCAAGCAAGCATGGTAGGTTTCCTATTGAAAGTTTAGGTCGGACGCTTGTTTTGGGCTTGGAGTACCACTACTACAGCTCCTAAAACTGCAGTCGACAAAGGCGCAGTTATTAGAGTTGGCGAGAGGATGTATGCCTTTGGTGTATGCATGATGAACGTGATATCTCTCCTTGCGTTTTCAGTATTGACGTTGCAGGCTGGTCTCTTCTCCCTGCTGGCTCGCATTTAGTATGTAACATAATATAAGAATAGGGCAGGCAAACTGAGTTTCATGTGGTTCTCTATCTCACTGCGATGACGATATAGCCAGCAGATGCAGAAACTTCAGCAGCAGCAGCAGCAACTGCCTCACCACCACCATCAGAAAACTGTCCATTGCCTTCCCATATAGCCTAATAGTAAATAACAAGATCGAAAGAGTCTGACGGAGCATAAGGATAAAGGAGGGTTGATGATGAGTCGGCAGTGAGGCAGGGTACTAAAAGGCAAGGTTTGAGTCATCCTCGCATGTGATGTGATGAGATTGGGGAGGGATTGTAGCGTTCCTGAAGAGAAATATAGGAAGACCATAGGAAGGTTAACATAGTTATCACGGTAGTAGTAGCATACTAAAAGTCTCTTTCTCTTGTATTATAAGAGCAAAGGAGAGGAAGCGGACACCAGCAACGAAGGAGTTCTTGACTGGCTTTTGGCTAGATTTTCAAAGGAGTAGGGCAGCAGCCAGGAACGCCAGCAGCAGCTGTACTTTGGTTTAACTATGTAACTCATGATGGAAGGCTGTATGCAGAAGAACCGGCATTGATCCATTCTCTCGGTTTGTCTGTCTGTGACTGGGAACGCAATGGACGGCTGAATCATTTGGCCTTATTTCCCCTTGTCTACTGCGTGTCTTGAAATCATCCTGTTCCATGCTCTTTTACCGTGCACTATTCTTCTTGGGTCTCCCATTCTCTTGGACTACATGATTGGACTCACTAACCAGAAGGTTATTTCTATATTGTATAGACCGAAGCAAAGGTTCATTCACGGAGTTTAGGGTACCTATATTTGGGACTCATCGGTTTTAGGGGTCCTAAGCAAATATATGCATAATAGAGGAAAAGAGAGCCAACCGGCTTGAAGGTTTCTATTTCCTATGCTGCTTACCTCACGGACTTTAGGTTTTATATGTAGCTAGATTCATCGGTTGAGTTAATTGTAAGGGCTACCAACAACGCCATTCGGGATATTCCGTCTTTTGTGTACTTCTCCCCTCCCGTGTGTGTGTGTGTGTGACTGAATGAGAGGGAGAATTTTTCCGTTGTAGCAGTTTCCCTTCCGCTGTCCAAACCTGAAACGGAGTGGCCACTACTCATGCACTGACTCTTATTTCCGTTTAGTTGGTTCTGAAGCAGAATAGTCCTCAGGGGCAGATAATTAACTGTAGGACATGACAAAGAGGGCAATGAGACCTGGAAGAGTCGTGTTTGTTGTGAGAAGAAGAGAAGTTGTGTATGAATTGTATGTACTAATGTTCTACTTTCAGTACTTTTTTGGGCCAGCTTTGTTATATGTGTATACGAAGTATTTAACCACAGCCAGAACAACGGCTTCTATCCAGTCCATGCGTCATTGCTCGTTGTTCCGTTTTCGCAACCTGAACGGCTCAACGGTGGGTGCCTGAAGGTACACCGACTCATCATGAAAATTGTGTATAGTAGCAGTGTGGAAATATTTCCGTGTATTTGCATTTCCATCCGAGTCGCAAGAGCTAAGTAAAGTAAGCTGAGAACATTGACAAGGAGGAGCGATGGGAAAGTTGACGTTTCCAGGTAGCGCCATAAATAAGGAAGCCTTCTCTATGTGGCTGTTATTTTGAGAGGTTTTCGTATTACTTCTAAGGACATATAAGTGTATTTGTTCTCCTGCTGCGGCCTGAACTCTCGGTCTCTCTCTCGTGAGGTATATATATATTATGCAGGAACCACCTTTTCCGCTTAGTAACGAGCTCCTGTACTCTGTACATATCCTTTTTCTTTTGGTTGCTCAAGTTTTCCTGTTTATAAAATAATTCCTCAGCTGGCTTAATGTGTCGTCAGGGAAGAAGATCGTGTATGATTCCTGGAATGCTATCTCTTCTAACTCTCTATCCTTCATTCTGTCCTCTTACCACACAGACGTGCAAGAATAAAAGGATGAGTATACATACAGATGGCTGTTCTCATCTGCACGTTGCTGAACTGGCAGGAGGATGCTGTATGAGCCATTTTCTCATAGTTTTGCTGGCAAAGCGTTCTCACAACGTCAGTAGTTCCTGTGTAGTTTCTGACGCTTCTCTTTGACTCCGTGCCTTTTACTCCTCGTTCTTGAATGTTCCTTGAGGAAAGTATGGTTTGACGTGCGACTTAATCTCAAGCGTTATATACATCGCAAAATAATCTTTGAAGCTAAAGGTGCATGAGGTGCGGGTCTATGGACAGTAATCTAAACCCTCGTCAGTTCCAAGAAAGTACTTGAGTGTAAATGTACCTTGGTAGTGTTGTTGTTGTTACCTTTGATTTTTGAAGCTGACTTTGTGGAGATATGCCTTAGGACAGATTCAGAATGCTTTATACTGGGAGATGCTCAAGAGGGAGATACGATAGGTATTATAAGGAAGGTTAGAGAGAGAGAAGACAAGGAGGAAAGAAGGTTCTGGGAAGAAGAAACGAGAGGAAATCTTCCGCCGACCGACAACGGATCTCATAGTTTCAACATCTATTGCTGTTACCTCCTCTCGTGTTCTTACATGCATACCACTTCCTTTTTAGCCTTGTACCCATTCAGGTTAAGCTAAAATTGTGCTTGCAACTACTCACTTGTTCTTTATGAAGAAGCTAGCGCTCTGCATGTGCGAGGTTGAAAACATGGTAGCGATCGCAGTCATGTGTGTCTGAAGAAAGAAACTACTATGGGAGATCACGAAGAGCTGGGATGACGGTCGGACTGGAGTTGATGTAATGGATGAGTTTTGTGAGTCCTAGTGTTGTGGTGGTTTGGAAGACGGGAGTGTAGTTGTTTGTCGACGAAACGTTCACTCCGTCTCGTCGTCTTTCCTTTTACTGTATAAACTCTTTGCACTGGTATGGTACGTGGGTATCCGGTTGAAAATGACTACAGTGTTTATGTACACCTCTGATGCAAGTTGGGACAAGCTTATGTATGAGTAAGAGCTGAGGTTGGATTTTCTTTGAGGGGAAGGACGAAGATTAGATTTAATGTATGAAGGGTGAGGGAATATGAAATGACCCTGGATAGATAGAGAGGTAGTAAGTTGTGTAGAGGCTGTTGACAACCGCTCCGCCGGTCATGGCTGGCATAGAGGAAAGAGGAAAGGACTGGCCCTGTGTACATAATATGTGCATATTTCTAAAAGACTGGTGAACATGGCCTGGGTTCGTGGTGGATGACGAAGTTGGTTGTACGCTGGCCTCTTGTCTGCCTCTCTCTCCTTGATGCTGCTGCTTCCATTTCTTAGGTTGTTTGGGCTTGAACGCTGTTTGCACGTCTCCTGCTGGTTCTCCGGATGATTGTATGGAAGTGGTTGGTACGAACAAAGGTTCATACTGGCTTCGACTCAGGGGGATTTTAAGAGTAACTCCATATACTTAGGAAATGTTGTATGACTAGAATGGACGGCTGGCTCGATGGCTGTGGCTGGCTGGCTGCCTGTTCCATGGCCGATGAGGTTCGTCGCTGTAGTACTCTGACAGCCATAACCGTATAGGAGGAAGAGTGCAGAAGAGGAGAGTGAGAAACCCCCTTTCCGCCAGTCTTGTTGCTTCGGTCGATAGAACCTTTGCCCACGGTTTGGCATCCTCTCTGTCTTGTCGTCTTCCTTCGCAAGTTGCTCTTCAGTGCTCAATCTTTTGGTCTCCAGTTCCTCCTCGACTTCTGCTACTAAACTTTTACCTCTGTAATTTTCTTAGAAGCCACAGGAGTAATATTGAATCTTCAGACAACTTCCAGTTGCAGTCTTCTTCGTCAGGTTTCTGTACTCTTTTGTGTTAGTTTGTACTTGTGTCATTGAATTGTTTATATACTTCGAGGAAAGCAACCCCCGCATACTCTGAAACGTTTTGAAATAAACAAAATATTTTGTTATTGCTTGTTAAGTGAATTCCAAAATTGCGACAGAATTAACGTTTGCAACATAGATATGTAGTTAGTCTTAAGAAACAAGTACAGTGATTTTCGATCCTCAGTCGTACTCACTCATATGATTGGTTCTTCGTGTTTCGTTGGAACTAATTTCCATGGCTTGGGTTTCGACTTTCGACTTCGACAACTGACGTCAGTGTCTTTCTGGAGGTTTGAGTGGGAGAGGAAGACTTTGACGTGAAAGAATATTTAACTACTACCATTCCTTCTTCTCTGTCAATTGTTATTTGATGATACCTATTACACGCTACCAAAAAATATACCTGTACCTTTTCAGTTCGTGTATGACTTCACTGAAGAAGTGAAGGAAACGGAATAATTGTGGAAAAATGAGCTCGTACTCAGGGCAGTTTGTGTGTGGATGTTGAACAGAAGTACTGGCACACTAGCATTGACTACGCTATTTCACATCTTTATTCTCAGCAACAACCTTGCATTCTGTTGCTCAATAGACACGTGTTCATGCATTCGCTACATTCTTATCTGTTGGGAGTACTTGTGTTGTACGTATAATATGTGGTGTGTAGAGCTTCACTCTGCGAGTTTTAATGACTCTAGCTTCTTCGTTTCTCCGGACTGGTGATTAGTACTTATGATTGAACATTACCATGTAATGTTTAACCTCAGCGTTGTTGTTCTTCTGTACTTTTACTGAAGGAGAGAATTTCGATCATATCAAAGACATCCGTTGAATGCAGAAGTAACTTACTTCAAGTAAGTGTAGATATGTGGATGTAAGGACGTAAATTGTATTTATAAATCGGTTAGCATACTTTTCAAGGGATACGAAGTATGGGTGTACCGTCATATTTGATAAACTATTTTTACCCTTTTTCCTGTTGGTAACTAACTGTTCATTCGAAGAACCTGTTAGCTATTGTTACCCATTGGAACCTAAGTAATTGATATTTTTAGGGAAGAACATTATTAGTCTCATTAAGATTTGTAGGCTTAAATTTATCAAGATCGTTTTTGCATTACTATTACACAGTGTAGGTTGGCGACTGATAGCTAAGTTGCTAAGTACTCGTTTACGAGTGTCGTCTGAGTCCCGGGTTCGAATCCCGGAGTGGCTTCTAGTTGTTATTAAAGGAAAGGGGTTTTTTCCCACTGGGTTCTTCCCCTGACCGCTCAGACATATGACCGCCTCCGCGAGCTTACAATGATGGCCCCAGAAAGCCGGAGTTACTCATAG